>APFE030718593.1:60795-136326 GCA_000404065.3 Pinus taeda | reverse complement strand
ATACTAGTACGTAGGTGCTGACCTACACCCTTCTCTCCTCCAGGTACCACGTTTCATCAATTTTCACACTGGATACACTGAAGCACAACACATAATCTGAAAGGGCCACATTTCATCCAATTTTCATACTGGACCCAATAACCACATTGAAGCTCATAATCAAACAACCTTCTGAATCACCCAATCACTAGACCAATACATATACAATGAGAGTCATCAATCAGATCTAGTCCATCAGATCACATAAAGATAAGTCATTAATAACCTGATCCATTGATCCATCAATATTTAATCAATCACCTCTCAGACTGCTGTTACCAGAACATGATATCAGACATCAGACATTACTTCAAAACCCAGATCACAGTAATGATAGACATGTACAGCTAAATAGATCTCAAGAGAGGTACGCAACTTCACCCATATAACAGCTGCGTATAAGTACGCACTGTATTCAACTGCTTCCCTGCGTATGTGCGCACTGCACCTCACTGTCTTCCTGCGTATGTGCGCTCTGTGTCCAATCAACTGCCTGCGCCCCTCCACAACTTCAGCGCTTCTGGTCCTGCGTATCTGCGCACCTGCAATGCTTCTATGCCTGCGTATCTCCGCACTTTTCTTTCACTGGACCTACGTACCTCCAGGTATAGATAATTTCGAGACTTTAAGAACAACCCAGACAGTCAGATCTATAGATCTGAACATGCGCCGAAGAGATCTCAATCCATCAGTAGATTCGCCTTATTTAGATCTAGACATCTCTTATAACCCATCACTAGAACTTCAGATCTAGCTTCTTAAGATATTCAACCCAAACACATACATAAGCCAAATGATCTCCTCTTCTTTATATAGGCAAGCTCATCCTTAAATCAAGCATCATGGGGCTCAATAATAATAATAAAATAAACAATACCACGGACCAAAACCATGATAACCCAATACCGTTAGCTAAATACCATGAGAAAACCCCATGTGTGGGCGCTTGACTGTCTTGAAGTGTGTGCACTGGGGGTACGCACCCCATGAACTAGATAACTGTGGGTATGTACGTAATTTATGTAACACTTGCCTGTGTGTACGCATCTTATGTAAGCTGTACCTGCATACCTCTTATTTTCTCCAATATTTGATAGCTGATCATTAATCTCTGCTACTGTCCTGTTGTACACAAGCTCATCTACTGTCCTGTTGTACAGTGATCCATCACCTGAATAGGTTGCCATCAAGGACAACACTTTAGCCGTAATGCCAACATTCTGGATCTCTCATTTCAATTGTAACTCAAGGAAGTGTCTAGTAGATTGTCACTTAGGTCTCTAGTACCACTCATTGGGCTAGAGGTATCATCTCTGTCCACAAAGAGGATTTACCTAGATAACACCCCACCAAAGCTAGAACTATGTAAGAATGGGTTTGTTTAGCTATTAGAAATAAAGTTGATCGAAGAAATTAGAAGCCCTTGGGCTTGCCCAACATTATATGTCAACAAGCATTCAGAGAAAAAGAGAGGTAAACCTCAGATGGTGATTAGCTATATACAATTACATGAAGCTTTGTTTACTATCAGGTATCATCTGCCATCTAAAGAAGATTTATTTCAGAAAATTAGAAATAATAATGTGTTTAGCAAATTTGACCTTAAGAGCAGATTCTAGTAGTTAGGGATCAAACTATATGACAGATACAAGACTGGTTTTTTGGTGCCACATGGGTAGTTCCAATGGTGAGTAATGCCCTTTGGATTGAACAATGAACCCTCTGAATTCTAGAAAAGAATGGAAAATACTTTTGAAGATTTGAAATTTATTATCATTTATATTGATCACTTACTAATAATTTATTTTGACTTAAAAGAACATATAAAGCACTTAGAGATAGTTCACCACAAAATTTTTAAGCATGGGTTAGTCCTTAGCAAGCCTAAGCTTGAGTTTGCAATCACTAGAATTGAATATCGAGGACTACTCCTATTGCAAGGTAAATTTGAATTGCAAGAACATGCGTTGAAATCTTTAACATAATCTCTAGATGCTATTTATGGCTACAGACAATTGCGAAGGTTCTTGGGAAGACTCAATTACATTAGGAAGTTTTATGAAAATCAAGCCAAAGATGTCAAGGTCCTATAGAAGAGGCTCAGAGGAATAGAATGGACCCCATATATGACGATTGTAGTTCAAATTATTAAACAAAAGGTCCAAAATATTCCAAGTTTGGTTCTTCAAAGACATGAATTTCACTATATTTTAGAAACATATGCATCCAATGAAGTATCGTTTGGAGTTTTTATGCAAAAACATGAAAAAGGGGAGGACATTTTCTCATATGCATCAGGATATTTTAATGACACTGAACTCAGGTATCCATCTTCTCATAATGAAATCCTTTCTCTAAAAAATGTAATCAAGAGATCCAGGTTGTTCCTGAAGCCGGTAAGATTCATTGTAAGAAGATACCTTAGACATATAGTTGGGATGTTTAGAAACAAAGTATTATTAGATCAAGGAAATAAAAGGGTACTAGGATGGAGCTTATGGTTCGATGGATTCAACTTTGATATTGAATATAAAATGGGAAAATATAATTGTTTAGCAAATTTTCTTACAAGTGAAGCAGCTCCTAAAGAAATCAAGATTTTCAGTTGTTCACCAGCTTCAACTTCACCAGCGCCTCCCTCTGCTCCAGAGGGTTTTCAGTGGGTTCTAATATGTAAATATTGTCATATGTCATTTTGTTTGAATCTTTCATAGATAGGGTCGAGGAGAGTCATTCAAATGAATAAACCTTTGAAAAATGGGTTAATAGTAGGCATACTAATGTAAGTAATATTATATATTTTGTAGACTCGTCTCTCATAATGTTTCAAGGCACCATTATATTTTGCACCTTTTGCAGGACATATATTTTTTTGTATGAGCCATGGCTAAGCTGTGAATATTATTGTAATATCTTTATGTACAACAAATATACCAAGAGATTTTGTCGTATGTTCGAATATATTTCTATATGTAACCCCTAAAATCACCAATCGCCCTGGTTCAATATACTACTACATGAATGGTACCCAAGAGGAGGAATATTCCGTACCATCAAAAGACATGAATTTGTTGATTATATTTGAGAAGATATCAGAAACAAAACATAGTCTGAGGCATGGTATATCTTCCAGATAGAACATTTGTTCAATGCACTTAAAGTACAAACTATTCAACCACGATAGAAACCCATCTATAAGGAAATATCTTATTTCTTTAGATCAATTTGTAATCCTATAGATGAGAGTATACCTAGTATGTATGTATCTCTTTTATTTATGTTCTATAATATCATGCCACCTCATGCATAAGCTCATTTGTCACCAAGCTCCCAACATTTATATTATTTAATTGACAGTGATAAGTATGGATATGCGAGCAACTAATAGAATCTTTTTAAGGAAGCATGGTGGGTTGTATTTCACATCTAGTCACTTGATAGTGAGTGTGACCAGTACCATGGGATTCCAATAAAATATCCATTGTGTAAATATTACAAGATATTTTTAGAAAATTTTAAATGACTAAGTGGAGGGGCCTGTCCTCCAAATTAAAATCTTAGGTTAACTTTCTGCACAAATATTTGAAACTAAGAGCACTTCTCTGACCTTTTGTGGGACTTAAACCAAATTTCAAGGAATCTACAGAAAAGTTTATATTTGATATCTATAGTTTGTACAATTTATTTAAACAGGTCATATTTTGAGAAGATACTTGATACTCTCTTGAAATCCTATAAATAAAGAAAACGTATCAACATTTGGGCATTCAAGTCTGTGTTTTCAGAGCTCTCTCTTTCTAAAGCTCTATGTCATTATGTCTTAGGTCGCGTTCGAAAATTTTGCACATGTGCACATTGATGCATATGTGAACCTAAAGTGGAGGGACTTAGGAAGCATTGAGTTTGAGACTTTGCTAAGGTCTCCCAACAAAGCTTTATTTTCCCACTTTTCTAAACTTTGGATGTTTATCTCACCCCTTTTAATTTCTTCAATAAAATTTTTGGACATAAATTCTTAATTATTCAAGCTTCCCTCTATTTAAAGTCTGCATCAAATGTTTTCATCAATTTTTTCCCTTCTAGTGACTCTTCTAAGTCCATCTAGCTATAAAGGATCTTTTCCTTTGGATACAAATTAAAAATTTTCATTTAGTGTACCTTAGTTTGTGTTAAACATTGTAAAAGTAGGTTTTGTGTATATTTTGTGAGGATTATGGAAATTTAAATACGTGAGCTAAAAAATAGTATAAAAATAAAATATTTCTATGTAACTCATTTCAATATCAAAATGCTTCATTTTTCTAACTCCTCATTACTTTTAGCCTCCTAAGTCCTTTTGACAGTAAGAATGACAAAAAGGATAGTTATGTTTTGTTGAATTAAAAAATATTGAAACAAGATTCAATACATATATCTTCAAATCCATCCCTTAAATTCTTTTCAATTAGACTACAACCCATGTAATATGTGAAGAAATAAGTTTCATTAATATAAGTCCTTTTGTCACATACCAATTGAGCCTAATTTGACAAATGTCTACTAGGCTTCCATTATTTATATTTTCTCCAGTTAAAGTTAGATTCAAATAGTTGTCACAAGTATTACATGAACAAATATTTATTATGCACTATACTCATATTCTGCAAATTTTGAGAACATTAAAGTAATGAGTCACACCCCTTGGGCACAATACTACACGTCCTTCTATCATTTACTGGATTCATGATGTGTACTCTTAGGTTCAATAAATAGAACCTTAATACAAGCTTCCAAATCAACCCTTATGCACATATTATAATTCAGACGAATGATCAACAATGGGCATTCAACAAGACAAGATTATGTATAAAGACTTACTTCCTTTTCTAACTCAATATTAGCGTAGATGAAACTTCAACATAAATATACTAAAGCTAGTATTACTTCCCATAATGCAATCATAGTCCTACTTCCATGGTCGCATGTAATGTTAATATGTGTATCTTAGGTAGTATGCACAATTAGGTAAAAGAGCAGCATTGGATGCATAATGCATAGCATAGATAACCTAAACCATAGTTTATATCGTTAAGCCTTAACCACAGTTACCCAATTTACATAGCTATCTCAAGCATGATTATTCACTCTCTTAAACAAAAGGCAGAGTAACATCAATACTTTATAAGATCCGTATATTATGTTTCTTTACTAATCTTAATTGGGATTGAATTTATATGCAAGAAAAACCTAATAAATTTCTCTTGTATGCTTCAGAATTGGAAATATAGAGAGTAAGAGTCAACATACAAACATCCCATGCAAATCAGATTATCTAAAGGGTATCACTTAAAATACCAAGCATGGCCACCCCACCTATAATTGATTCTTCTAGATCACCCCGAGCCAAGAGTTTTTACCATGGATCAACTAGCCCTGTTGATCTCTTCCATGGGTACTTAATACCCTCTTTCATGATATGGTTTCCATTAG
The DNA here is from genome assembly GCA_000404065.3 of Pinus taeda. Taxonomy (NCBI): domain Eukaryota; kingdom Viridiplantae; phylum Streptophyta; class Pinopsida; order Pinales; family Pinaceae; genus Pinus; species Pinus taeda. Next base: position 130,818 of record APFE030718593.1, on the reverse strand, counting down.
CAGCTACTTGCTTTTCTAGATATTTTTATCAATTTGCCAAGGCTTTTCCTAGAAAATCTTACCTTTATCTCCCGTGAGGCTTTTCATCATAAAAGATTTCCTTTATCTCCTATAAGTCTTTTATATTTTTTCTTAACTTAGCATCTTTCTCCAGCTAAGTAGCTTAATGGATATTTATCTCCATATCCATTAAGTTCATCAAGATTTGGATCTAAAAGTCTTGTCATGAAAGGATTATCCATTCTCATTCACCAATGGGATTTGGTAAGAATCTCATCTCTCGGTGTCTCTCTTTTCTAAGTGATTAATTATTTTATTTATTTCGTAAAGTATTTATTTTTCTTGTTACAAATCAGGCCTAGCTTTTATGTGCTTAGGTTAGAAAATTTTTACATACAAGGGAGGGGTGTTACATATTCCCTCCCTTAAATTTACACAATCCTCGGTGTATTACTGCATCTTACAATAATATTTCCTCATTCGCAGATAGTTGTCTCTAAATTCACAGACTCCCATGGCCTTTCCATTTGATGCAAATCTTTTGATATATATCAGTTACAAGGAGCATATATCCTTCCATCGCTACATGTAATATTTGTTTCAATCAATTTTGTGAGAGATTTTAGATGGAGAAACTCATATATGTTTATGACAGTTAATATCATAATTTGGTATACGGTACTACTATTTGAGTAGCGACAACTTATATTTCCCACCATTTATTCTATTGGAATAAATGCATGTTCTTCCCTTGCATTCTTCCAAGCCTTTGTGTTCTTGCCAAACACTTGCTTCCTGTATTTTCCCTTCATACAACAAGTCACTAGCACATTTTCCAAATCAATATATACAAATATCATATCAGGTTAACGCACACAAACCATCAAAATCATATGTAACCATCAATTATAGATCATTTGTAATCCTCATAGATCATAATCATAATCACCTTCATACAATACTGACACAAACCACTCATATTATCCTTCGTTTCCACATTTGTCTTGCCTTTGTATACACTTTGGATCAGTTTCCTTATAAATAAATCACCCAGTGTCTTCATGCGTACCTACACATAGTTTGTATTACACACATGAAACTATACATGTCATATATTATCATGCAATACATGTATGCATACCAGTACCATATGTACTGCTTGTACACAGTACCATTTGTACATCTTGTACACCATACTGATGTCCATAGCATCACCTACACAACATATACTTCATCCACATGTTTCCAACCATGTTAGTATTATGCCAAAAATTCCTTCATTTATTTATAATACCTTTGGGTAAGTTGAACAAACCATGCTCAGTTTAGCGATAGGAGAATAAGGAATTTCTTGGACTTGTTCAACTTTTGCAACCAGTGAAATTTTTTATGTCAAAGTATTAAAGTGACTTTATTTAGAAAATCATTTTCCTATGTCATGTGATTGCAGTACAATGTCAGCAAGATAGTATCATAGAAGTAATGATGCATACTAAAACCTTATCATACTCATAACTTTGAGTTTTGGTATTAAATCTATCACCTGAACAAGGTTTTAACAACAACAAATGTGACTTCCGCTTAATCATAAAGTAGACTATTGACTATGATACATAACTTAATATTTAGATGATAAAATGATCGTTTGGTACTTAAAAGTACTACATCCTTAATTAATCATGTCATATGCTCCTTTTACACTTCCAACATCTTGTTGACCACAAATAATTCAGCATAGGTATAAAGTTATTTCCCCTTCATGAGCTATAAATGAAAATTACAATTTGCCTTTAAGATTTTAGGCACTATGTGTACCAGGGTGTGATCCTAGGGTATTTACATGTTAACACCTCCTTTTAACATTAAGTCAACCATGAAACAAAGATATTAGTTATCAAATTTATTAGCATGAATTCCCACATGGTTTATACAACAATTTTTATATTGTCCTATTCAACCCAGACAACATTATCAATGCAGTTTGTTAGGTATACTTCCCAATATTGCTTGGTAAAGAATAGTGGTAAAACATACGTATTCTGGATGGTATGATTTTTACTTAAGTGAATAGATTGCTAGATCCCCATATCCTTGCATAACAACCTTCATTATGAGTACCACACAGTCATCCCTATGTTTGAATCATTCTAATGTTTATTGTTGCATGATTGGTTATCCTTAGAACCTTCCTGATGCATGCATTATGTTATTACTAGCATAAGATCCTTAGATCATCATAAGTTGTATTAATGAAAAAACCTTTTCGGTTTATGATGAATTTGCTTATTAACCATCATGTTCCGAATCTAGGGTGACATTCATGTTATTCATAAGGATACTTTGAATTTCTCTAATGCCTCAAGCACCATCATGTCTAATCTACAAGTATACTTTACTCAGCTATAGAAACCTAGTTATTATTATTACCTTATCACTTTCCTCAAAAAGTATAATTGTAAGATCTTCATCATCCTATTGTAAGCACCTTTCTAAAACATTCTTCTCTATGGGATATTAATAGAACCCCATATGTATCTAGATGGATATGTCCATAAAGTTTGTGGAGTTTGAGGTTGCACATTTTAAGTTATATTAGAAATTTATGCTAGAGGTACTTCTGTTGTCAATCCCATTGATATTCTTATGAAGGTCATACAACTATTAATGTATGATGTCTTCCTACATACAATAACTTGTATTGCATGTGTGCTTCCTCTTCACACTTTGACCCTAGTTGAGTTGAGATCTGAATATAGAATTTGTGTTTCTTGTTAGTTACAATGGTTTAGCTATGGTTTCCCTCAAGAAACTATAGGTCCAAACTATGCATATGTTACCTATTAAGGTTAAGTTCCCTTCAATAGCATTTCCACCAACAGAAAAATTACATTCCAAATGGATTACATCATTACATATAGATGCATTAATCAAAGGATTAAATTGAAAGACAATTTGTACAATTAGATAGTCTTATACTATGACCTATCCTTCATGAGCTTGAAAATTTTCATAGGAAGCTTTATGAATAGATATCCCTACATAAAACCTTAGAATTTATTTTATGATGGAACCCACTTAATTAAAATTTTGCTAATGTGGATAGTATGTCCTGGGTCTCTCGCCTAATGAGATATGATTTCCTATTATATACTTTCACTTTTGTTTTTTCATCATGTTGTCCATGATTTATGGAAAGGAAACACTTGATATTTATTTTTATTAGTTGTGATAAGAGTGGCATTCTTATATGACTAGCACAAGAGGTTATCTCTACTAGCATATTAGCACCCCGTTTTGTTCTAAACATAGGCTCAAATTTACATGAGTATTGTAGCCTTTCCTTTATGTTGGAACCATTTTAAATTTAGTTTCTTGAAAAGAGTCTCAAAAGAAAAATGATGCTATTTGCAACTGATTAGTCACCATCATTGCTACCACCCAACTATCTTGATGTCGTGTACCATCATTTAGGTTGTTTCATTTACTAGGCACAAACTTCATATTATTTCCATTGTTTTCATGATTCTTTACTTTTGCTTCTGCATTGTTGATGATCTATAATATATGTTAGTAATATTCTCTCCTCTATGCTCTTATTGAGATAAATTGGAGATAGTGTTCTCACCTCTACGCTCTTAATGTGTTCCCACAAACTCATTCAGGTGTCCCTTTCACAAATTGAGCATAGATAAAATTCAATTAAAGTGATGAAAAAAACTATCGCAATTTGTAATTAATAGATTTTCAAACTTGAAACTAAGCATTTGGAAGCACAACATATGAGAACAATTAACTTTTACGCATTCAAGAATATATTATGTTGCAACCCACAACTCGTTATTTTCAAGCCCAATAGGGCATCAAGACACTTTAATCTTGTGACCTTGAATCTTAAGAACATTAATCAAACAATGGAAGCATATAAGCATCTTTGACTTTTGTCATGTTGAATATGGATCAACATGAGTCAACAATTGATGTAGACTTGTTTCCATTAACAAACAAGGTGCATGACTCAAAACCATAATTCAATCTAAAAAGTCACCATGACATTGCGTTTTGCAAAGGTAGTGTTGGACAAGTATAGTTTTCTAGATCTGCGAATAAGGTTGAAAGGAAACAATCATCCTTACGGTGATTTTTTATGTCGCTCTAGTGGGATAGATGTGGTTACTTTAATTCACATGCTTTCAAAATATGTGTTAATTCCGAAAGTAGTAACCCCACTAAAACAAAAGGTGGAAAAGATCAATCTACTGGTGATACCATTTTGTCATTTTGTAATACCATTTTCCTAAAAACATGTTGGGCATCCTATATACTTTGGCATTTGCCATACATGTCTAAGAGAGCATTTTTGACAAACAAGTTTGATGGAACTCCATCTCAAGTGAGATAACAATTGATTAACTTACCTCATTTTGGTGTTATCCAATGACCACAAACTGGGAGCACACCAGAAATAGTGATAGATTTTGGCCTCGCACCTCTCAATTTCATCATAGAGAAAGTTTCCACCACTTCATGTCCAACATGACAACACGATCTTTGATAACACTTAAAAATATAAGGACATTAGGTGGCATATCTGACTTATTCTGTCAATGCTTTCTTGTTGCACGCGCTTACAACAAACATAATATATCATTTGAATTACCAGTAGTAGTACTTCCTCTGCTCAACACTTGTTTACATAGCAATGTAACATCTCGAACCTTTAGACAAGAACCATCGTTGTATATGTGGATATATATATTAGAGAGGTTGTTGCATTTACTTTGTCGGATCTCAGTCAATCGCATTGTAAGCTAAGAAATGTCTATGACACATTTCACCTTCAGGGCTTCTTTAGAATTGAACCAATACTAAATTCCTTATAGGGTACTACCCTAAGAGGAGAGACATCTTGATATATGACCTAGATGGGATAGAGTTTAAAGGGATTCCTTAAAAATATCCCCATAATGCCACAAAAATCAAACAATTAGAGCAATTATCTTATAAGGGCCACACTTTTTCTAAATGAATAGAAACTGCCCATTTCTTGACAATCAACATTGATTTGATATATTTTATATTGAGTGGATTAACATATACATGTTATTACTTCCACATTCCCTCAAATAAATCATTTTACTATTTAGATTCAACCTTAAGGAATCCTAATTTCCTTTGGTTGTAAGTAATCAATGTGATATTTGCATGCTTCAAAGTCATCCTCCAAATTATTTTAAGACTTAAGTTCAGTCCTTTATGGCTTTTTGGTTATTTTTCTTATAAAAAAATTATAACTAAAACCTGTCAGTGAAACCTTGATTTTTTTTAGGGTCTAATTTATATCCCTCATTCCTATCTTACATAGGTGGATTGGCCCATAGTCTGCAATATTTGAACTTAATGCTCCGGTACCATATTTCACATAGCCCCTAAGCCTAACTTGACAAATGCCTACTAGGCTCCCATTCCTTATATTTGCTTTAGTTAAAATTATATTCAAATAGTCATCACAAGTATTACATGAACAAATATTTATGATGCACTATACTCATATTGTTCAAGTTTCAACAACATTAAAGTAATGAGTCACACCCCTTGGGCACAATACTACAACCTCCCTCTATTCTTTACTCGATTCATGATGTGGATTCTTCGGTTCAATAAATAGAGCCTTAATACAGGCTTCAAATTCAACCCTTATCCATGTATTATAACTCAGAAGAACAATCAACCATGGGCATTCAAGAAGACAAGATTATACATAGAGACTTACTTCCTTTGCTACCTTAATATCAACATAGATGAAAAATTCAACATAAATATATTAAAGCTAGTATTATTACCCATAACACAATCATATTCCTATTGCAATGGTCACATGTAATGTTAACATGTGTATCTTAGGTAATATGCACAATTAGTTAAAAGAGTACCATTGGATGCATAATACATAACATATATAACCTGAACCGTAGTTTATACATTTGAGCCTTAACCACAGTTACTCAATCTACATATCTATCGCAAGCATGATTATTCACTATGTTAAACAAAAGACAGGATAACACCAATACTGCATAAGATCCACATAAGATCCAGATATTATGTTTCTTTACTAATCTTAACTAGGATTGAATTTATATGCAAGAACAACCTAAACAATTTCTCTTATATGCTTCAAAATAAAAAAATATAGAGAGTAAGATTCCACATACAAACATCTCATGAAATCCATATTATTTGAAAGGATTCCATTTGGAAAACCGAGCACCACAACCAAACCTAGAACTAATTCTTTGAGTTCACCCTTGAGCCAAGAGTTCTTGCCATGGATCAACTTCCCCTGTTGATCTTTTCCATGGGTATTTAATACCCTCTTTCACAATATGGTTTCCATTAGTGGTGTCATGGTTTTATGGATCTTTTTATCCATTTGTCTAGGCTTTTCCTAGAAAAACTTGTCTTTATCTCATGGGAGGCCTTTCCTAATAAAAGCTTGTGTTTATCTCCTGAAAGGCTTTTATCTTTTTTCCTAACTTAGCATATTTCTCTAGCTAAATAGCTTAATGGATATTAATCTCTAAATTCATTAAGCTCATCTAGATTTGGATCTAGAAGTCTTATCATGAAAAGATTATTCATTCGCATTCACCAATGAGATTTGGCAAGAATCTCATCTCGTGGTGTCTAGCTTTTCCAAGTGATTAATTATTTTATTAATTTCATAAGGTATTTACTTTTATTGATACATATCAGATCTAGCTTTTCTGAGCTTAAGTTAGCAAAATTTTACATACAAGACAAAGATGTTACATTTCTTTTTGTAAGCTAGGTTGGTACCTTCCTTTTCTATTTATAAAAACAAATTGATCCAGGTACAACATTTTGGTGGCATCAACTTGCCCATATGGGAAATCAAGTCTATTCACCACTTGAGTTTGTTATATGCCATCTAATAACAAAATTTAATTAGTCTTTCCATCCATGCTACGTGCACTGCACATCTAAAAACACTAAACATGCTACACACTAGCTTATAAGTGTCTGAAAAGAAAGCTAGCCACAATATAAACAGACAAGAAGCTACAAAGGACTAATCCTTCCGGTCATCTATGTCAAAATCTACATTAGTAGGTGCTATCATTGAGTCATTTGGTGCAGGGGACTGATTCATCAGTCGTTGCTGGATCTCATCCAGTTTTCTATCTTGCATTATCATGATGATCTGCAAGTTTTTCATTTGTTTTTTAATATTGGGCATGCCTTAGGCTATGGCTGCCACTTCTCCAGCCACCTGCTCTAGAGCCTTAGCTAGTAAATGCTTTAAACCCCTCTACACATGTAGAGCTTGCCGATAAAGCATCATTCAACCTTTGGTATGTCCTGGGTCGGGGATAATATCTCCCCATTCCTCCAACTCTGGTTTGGATTCCTCTTCCATTACACTATCTTCCATTTTTTGAATTATCTGCTGAATTTCTACATTTGTCCCTTCTCTATAGGCTCAAGTGGCTTCCTAGACTACCATTGTAATGGATTTCCCTCCTCGCCTCTGACTTGCTCGTGCCAATGTTGATGTTTCGCTTCTGCCCGGTTGGCTTTGTCACTCTCTTCCTCCTCAGTACCTACCTCTACCCAGGCGAGCCATTTTCTCCTTTATTGCCTCCTGCTTGTAATTATCAACAACAAAAGTTAGCTATTGAGGAGCTACATTCCTCCCATCAATCAGCACTTCCTTGTCATTTACCCTTCCTGCCCCACTCTGACCACCCTCATTGTTCTGAGGAGATAATGGTCTCTCCCACCCTGGACAAAGGAAGGAGGGCAAGCCCTTTGTCATGCAGCTCTTCGCCTGGATAGGGTTCTTAGAATTCTTGAGTTCACCCTCTGCCCCACTACTACAATTCTCAGACATACCTATGCTCTGATCCTTCCTCTTCATCACCATGCAACCCTCTGACTTGCTCAGCCACAAACCTTCTACTGCAAATCCAAAATTACCCCCCTCTTCCGCCTGACTATGCATGGCAGTGAAAAAGGAAAACCCGCTCAAACACCACCCCACCTTAGCAATTCCTGACGATCCCCCCTCCTCCACCATACTTAGCAAGCTAGAGTGAAATGTAGGAGGAGAGTGAGAGGAGATATACCCATAATCACGCTCAACCACTGAGGATCCCAACACCTATGCTACATAGTTCTCCTCCTCCCTTCGCTGCATACTAAATTTTTCTCCCACCCTTACCACCCTCATGTACCCCAGCCCATTTGGCCCACGTCCCATCTCACTACCACTGTTGTTTCTAACCTGCTCTCCCCCCACACTCCATCCACTATGCTACCTCGAAACTCTCGCACGCATGTCAGATGCCACCATGATCATTTCATCTACGGTGAGGGTAGTAGGTGGCATTCTTAGTAGACCACTCCCTTGCACTATCCACCTTCTCATACTATCCCTCTTTATCACCCTAATCGAAGTCGACCTCTGTCTACTATCTTGAGGTCGTGTCTTCATGGAAATGTTGGGCTAGGATTACTTTGAGGTCCTCTAATCTGGGCTCCTCTAGTTGGGTCGGCCATACGCTATCCAACTTGCTTCCTTGTTCATTACTTCCCCAATTTGCTAGGAAATCCACTGCTCTATTGCCTTCCCTTCTTACATGATTGATGATCATATATTCTAATCTCTTTATAATGGTTTACAAATCTTCGACCAGGCTAGTCGTCCTCTAGCTTTTCATAACTTTATCCCATGTCTTTCCATTATTGACTTTCCTTATCATGTCAATAACCAATTGGGAGTCGCCTTCTACTTCCAAGTTGTTGTAGCCATTTCTGATCAATATTCTTAGTCCTTGATAGATTTCCATAAGCTCCGCTTCATTATTATTCATGATACCACCATAGTTTGAGTATACCCATCTTGTTCTGCCTTGGTCATCCCGAAATATGCTTTCAAGCCCTGCCGGCCCTGGGTTGCCTTTGGAGGCACCATCAAAACTTAGTTTGATGAAACCTACCAAGGGGTGAGAAAAGTGGAGAGGGTTAACACTGCCGATGTTAGGGGGTTTCCACATCTGAGGTGCTACCATTCCATGTTCTATATTAAGCTTGTTTAGAATCTATTAATCCCCAGGTGTAATTTTCCAATCCTCTTGACTCCATGTTTAAGCTAGAATAGTTTCTCTTATATGACTCAGGGTTCTTTTCCAGACCTGCTCTAGAGGCAACTCTTTGTTTTGAAAGATTCTCCTCTTTCTTTCTTTCCATATCATCCATATATTCATGCCTACTGCTAGACTCCAGGCTCTTCTTACCACTGGGCTCCTGAATTGACCTCATCCCCATTGTTTAATTGTTTCTTTGATGTTTTGATGGTCTCTATTTGTCCTTCCAAAGAGTCTCCTTTTTTCTTTCCATTGTTGTTGGGCAGCTCGACAAGAGTTCAAGAGGTGTTCCTGTGTTTCCTAATCCCGTTTACAGAGATAACACCTGGGAGGACCCTAAATTCCATGTTTTTGAAGCTGATCCCAAGTTAGAATGTGGCCTCTACCAACCAACCATATGAAGTGATTCACTTTCGGCCACCAATTACCCTTCCATATTTGTTTCCATAGGGGTGACATGTCATCTTATTCTTACTGCATGATGAGATTGTATGCTTCTTTGATCGTGAAGTTTCCCTTTGTTGAATGATCCCATCTCAGTATGTCTGGACCTGTTCTAATAGTTATTTTCCTTGTCTTCATTCCTTTTATGTACAGCTCCCTTTGTTCCATATCAATATTTCTATCCCATTCTTCTGGATTTTTCCAAGTTCTCCAAGATTCCTCTTGGCGGTCTTCATTCCAGAACTCTATGACATAGTTCAAACCTTCCTATTTTGCCTTCTGGCATGTGTCCCTTATAGCCTGAAAATCATTCAGTTTCTTCGTTTGTTGCCAAGATTCTTCCCAAAATTTCGCTGAATTTCCGTTCCTAATTTCCCAGAATGCATGCTTGGAAACTACGTCTCTATTTTGATTGGCCAGATTCCATATTGTCGAGCCTTTCAGAGTTTCCTGAAGTCTTAAAATTTCCTTTGGTGTTGTTGGCATGTTATAATTTTTTGTCCAGATTCTTTTCCATAGGTCTCCCCCTCCCATCATCCATCTCCACCAGAGTTTAGCCCCCATTACTTGGTTCAGAGAGTATGGATCTCTCAAGCCCATTCCTGCTTCATCTTTACTCCTAACTAGGCCCTTCCAGGATATCAATGCTCACTTTATTTTTTTCTTCGGTCCTCCCCAGATGAATTTTTTGAATATTTCCACCATTTTGGCGCACGCACCTTTGGGGGCAGCCATTTTCGAGAGTTGGTAGATTGGAATCAATTGCAAGACCACATTGACCAGTACTACTCTTCCTGCTATATTCAAGGTTCTAAAGGACCAATTAGCTAATCTACTGGAAAGTTTCTCAATGGTTTGTTGCCAGTTCGCCATCTTTAGAGGATTCAAGGCTAACGGGGTGCCAAGATATTTTGTGGGCAATTCTCCTGACCGGAAACCCAATACTCTTATTAAATATGTTTTGACATTTCTTCCAATGTTGAAGAAATATATACATGGTTTCTCCTTATTTACTTGAGTACCAGAAGCTTCCATGAAGAGGTCTAGGATCCCTTTCATTCTTTTTACTTCTCTAAGAGAAACTGTGCAGAACAACATGATATTGTGCACAAATTGTTGGTGTGTGATCAAGAGATTATTCCCCCATATCTGCAGCCCTTTGATTTTCCTTTCCTGCAATTCTTTTTTGATATATCTACCTAACCCCTCCGCTACAATGATGAAAAGGAAGGGGGATAGAGAATCCCCCTATAGCAATCCTTTAGAGGCCTTGAAGGTTGTAGATGGCAATCCATTTAGGTGAATGGAAAAATTCGGGGTAGAGATCATGGAAAAGATCCATCCTATCCATCTATTGCAGAAACCGAAGGCCGCTAGTACCAATTTAAGGTATGCCCAGTTCACACGATCATAAGCCTTGGAGAGGTCCGATTTGATCATCATTCTAGATTCTTTTTTCATTTTCAAAGAATGCACTACTTCTTGTGATGCTACCAATCCATTCAGAATTTGACGCCTTTCCACGAAACCTGTTTGTTCCGGGGAGATAATTCCGGAAAGGATTGGCTTAAGTCTTTTGGCCATAAATGTTGCAATAATTTTATATATTACATTACAAAGGGTAATGGGTCTAAAACCTTGGGGATCTTCAGCCTTAGCAGTTTTGGGAATAAGAGACGGGACAATTGAGTTTAGGCCCAAACATACCCTCTGGTTTCTTTGAGATTCTTCTACCACACCCAGAATGTCTTGTCCCAATAATTTCCATCCCACCTGGTAAAATTCCACCGTGAAGCCATCTGGTCCAGGAGCTTTATTCTTCTTCATTCCTTTCATGTTCTCTTCCACTTCCTCTAGAGTTGCTTCCCTCATAAGAGCCAGGTTTTGGTCTCTGGTAATCATGCTTGGTATCTCATTACAGATTCTCCTAGTAGCCTCTCTTATGTCTTCTTGGGGTTCCATAAGGAGGTCTTTGAAATGACTTACCAGAGTCTATTCCATTTCCTCATGTTGAGTTAAGCGAAGTACTTCTTCATTCTTTATAGAGAAGATTCTATTTCTCTGTCTCTGCTGGATCATTGCCTCATGGAAGAACTTCGTGTTCTCCTCCCCTTCTTGTAACCAGTTCACTCGTGATTTTTGTCTCCAAAGAATCTCCTCCTGTTTCCTTCTTTCTTCAATTTGGCCAATCAGAATCTCTTTCTCTCGAGCAAGTTCCTCGCTTCTGCCTGTTATTATAATTTCTTGGTGAAGTTTCTTCATCTTCTGGTCTAAAACTTTCTGATCTTTGAGGATGTTTCCAAATTCCTCTTTGTTCCATTTTTTAATTTTCTCTTTTAGTTCCTTTAGTTTTAATTGGAAAGTTTGCATCCTGCTTCTTCCCCTTTGTTGGCTTTGTTTCCACCATTCTTCCACTTCCGTCATGAACTTTTGGTCTCTGAGCCAGAAGGCCTCAAACCTGAAGGGACATTTCTTTGGGCTCGTTTTAATGTCAAGTTCCAGCTTAATCGGCCAATGGTCAAAACCCATTCCCGAAATTATCATTGCCTCAATGAATATGTCCCAATTTATGATTTGTTTTGATATTAGAAATCTACCCAGTCTCGAGGCAATTTGGTGTGTGCCTCCTCTTTTGTTATTCGATGTGTGAATCCCATTTATCGTTTGTATGTTAATCAGTCTTTGTTCTTCAATCATTTCTCCAAAGGCTTCCATATCCAAATTTGATCTTCTGATGTCTCCTCATTTCTCCATTCGAGAAGTGATCATGTTGAAGTCGCCTCCAACAATCCATGGAGTTTTTGGGAGGAGGATTCATATTTTTTCCAAGTTCTGAAGGAATATCCTGTGTTCCCCCGGTATATGTGGACCATATACACTGGTGAGAAGGACCCATTCCTTAGATCCGATATTCTTAAATTTTCTTGAAAGAATTCGAGGTACACTGACCCAATGTTCAAATTGAATCTCCTCTGGGTTCCAGAGAATTGCTAGGCCCCCTACACTACCTATGGCATCCTGACCTATTATCTCATAATGAAGCTTGAATTTGCTTAGAATATCTTTTAATTTATGTTCGCTAATCTTTGTTGCCTGGACTATCATTATGTTAGAGTTATCTTTCTTTAGTCTCTCTTTCAGATATCTCTGTTTCCCCCTACTATTTAGCCCTTTAATATTCCAGGTTGTAATTATCATTTTAACAGTTTGAGGAGTTGTTGGAATACCTGCAATAAAGGTACAACTCGTCCTAAGTTTACCAAAATTTCTCCAACCATTTGGATGGTCTCGCTCATAGGTCTTCTTCCTTGTTTTCTTCCTCCCTTCCCTGTAGTACCCGCATTTGTGCTATGTCCTCCTTGCGATCCTAGCTGTTCTGGCTGATTTATTATGACTGCCCCTCTTTTTTCCTTGTATCTTTGGAATATGTTTTTGTATTATTGCTTTTGGTCTTCTGGTATGTCTCTTTCATCCAGATGCCTCCATTCTTGTAGAAATCTCTTCATGACTTGTTCCTTTTCACTTCCTTTGTCCTTTTGTGTGTTGATCTCCAGTTGGGTCTTGCCTTGACGGTTTTCTGTTCTCTCCCCTTCCTTCTCAAGTTCCATACATGTTTTCAATTTATTTTGTCCTTTTTCTACCTTTATAGGCTCTGTTGTTTCTTCTTTGTTGTCATCACCTTCTGCTTCCATTTCCTCTTCTTGTAATATCTCAAACTTATTCTTAGTTTTCTGGGTTAATTTCATAGAGGGTGGTTTCTATTTAGTCGGTCCTTTTTCAGTTTTTCTCCGATGAGGCACTTCTGTGAACCCTTCATCAGCTTCCCTGCTCGTCGTTTCCTCCTTCCTGGCATCCTCCTTTTTCCCAAGATCTGTTGTTTCTACATTAGCATTCAAAGGGCATGACTTGATGAGATGACCATATTCATGACATCTTCTGTAGAGAAATGGAATATTCTCATAATCCACTGGTTGTTGCCACACTTCGTCGTGACATTCCACTTCAATATAGTCTCGAACCGGTTCTGTGATGTTCATATACACACAGATCCTGGCATAGGACATATATCTACCTCTTATGGTGGTTTCTGCCACCTTGACAAAAGTCCCTATTGAGTTCCCGATACACTCCAGAATCTCTGGATCCTAGAACTCGATTGGGAGCCTGAACAGCCTGACCCATATTGGTGCCGCTAACATTTTCTCCTTTTCTGGGTTGTAGCATTCTTTCGAGTGTCTCATAAAGAGACCTACATTGTTGAAGAAGTAGGGTCCCTCCTCAAAGACTCTCTCCTTATCTTCCAAATTGGAAAAAATGACCATGAGGAAGCCCTTAGCCCCTAATTTTAGGTCAATATGCCCATTGGGCTTCCATCTCTATTGTATCCATTTAGCCAGTTCTTTTTTCGGACGCACATGTCCCCATAAACTTACAAATCAAAGCGTCATCTTTCATATATCCTCTGTATTCTTCGAGTTTGTTGTTTGAGATTACAAACCTGAGTTTTCTCGTCACTCTAGGCAAGCATCTATTTCCCAACCCCCCTTGCCATCGATACCCCATGACCGATGCGTCCTTGCTTCATTTCCCTGTGCCTCCATTCGATCCATTCTTGCTTATCTCTCTTCTTGTTACATTTTTATAGGAGGGGATCTCTCCCCCTTGCACCCGACCCTGTCATTTTTTTTGTCAGTCCCACATATTTTCTAGCTCCCTTCCTCCAATCGACCCGTCGCTCTTACTTGAACTGATCTGGTGCAGATGGCTGCAGGCTAACCCTACACCCCGTTCACATGAGCCTGAGGCAAACCTTGCTGAAACCCTAACCCTAAGTGCTTACCTTCATCATTGGTTTCGTATACACCCTTTTGAAAATTTCATCAAGACAAAGATGTTACATTTATTCATAAGCAATTTCAACAAAAAAAAACTACAAAATTTGTTTTTTTGATGTTTTCACAACTCTCACTATTTCTAAATAAAAAGAAAGAGAATTTGCATCAATACTTTTAACAAAACATAAATCTCTTTATAAACACAAAACATTGATCTCTTGTTATAAAAAAGACCAATATAATTTTCATCCATATTTTTAACAAAACATAGATTTCATTGTCCTTTATAAAAATGTTTCCAGGAGAAAGTTGTAACTGAGTTTACCTAACAACAGCGTAATTGAGTTTTGGAATTTGGAAAGTTTTACGTAATAGCTTAGTAACAGAGTTTTGGAATTTGGAAAAAGATGGGAAGATATGTAGTTGCCATTTTAGAGATCCATTTTTTAAATGACTTATTAAAAATTCAACTAATTTCACCAACTTTTTATATAAATTCTGCAATGTTTCAAATATTCTTACACATTTTTTTTAACAAACTAATAATTAATCAATGTACACTACGCAAGTTAATTTTTTCTGAAAAAACTAAGAAATCATCAATGTACACTATATCATGCAAGTTAAATCTCTGAAATTGAATAGGGGCGTTCTTCAACTTACATGGCATTACCTTCATTGACAATCGCCATGAGGAGCAATGAAGGCTATCTTATATCTACGCTATTTTGGAAGGAATTTTAATTGATTGAATCCTAACACCAAATCAAATTTTCTAAAAAAGATTGGAGATTTGTTAGGTATAGGTTACCTGATGTTCTGCAATACTTTATTGGGTGGTTTCCAACTTATCACAAAAGTCGGTCTGTCTTTTTGTTCCGATGTGTTCAGATAAGGTGAATAACTTTGGAAAATTTTGATTTCGTTACCAAGTTTCCTCACTGTGGAAAGCCAAATGTAACACCAGAGATGGACGCTGATAGTGGTATATCAATTAAACGAGAATTCCATGTGCTAAGAAAATAAACTGTGGCGCTGCTCTTCAATCCTGGGAGAACAACAACTTTAGTAATATGCTTTTCTCATTATCGACTTTTGGTAATTGAGTGGTCGATATAAAAATCATTCTTAGCAAATATAAATTAATACAATAAGGATGTCACATTTCCTAAAAAAATCATTCCGTACACGTTCGTCAACATTACGGGTGGAATTAATTAATTGCACTGTGACGGATAGTTTATTACACGTTATTATTGCTGCCACCGCTGAGGTATGCAACGTTGACGGGACAGGGAGGCTACCTGTCTTCCCTAGCGCTGTTGATCTCACCAACCGTTACTCCAACGGAGGTGGGTCATTCAGAGGAACAGCTCTACCTTCGTTCCGCCGACAATTATCTCATTTGCAACAGTGTGGTTATGAAGGGAAGCTCTGCAACCCTGAAACCCTAGCTCAGGATTCCTACGGTGGATCGACTTCCTGATATAATTTCTCTGTGTTTGTTTTCCGGGTTACCCATCCTTTGTTGTTGACATTGTCCGGTGATAAAACCCCAGGTTACCTCCGGGCATGCAGGAGACAGAATGTTTCCTTTTAAAAAGAAAATTTGGGGTTATGACGACGTTTAATCCTAAAACAAAAAGTCACTTAAAATATCCTTCCATTGGTGCCATCCAAGACCCACGTTACCATACAGCAACTAGCATTTTACACTACACACTTATCCTTTAGAAATACGATGTATATTCAACTTCCTTTCTTTACAAAAAAAATTTACACTCAAGAATCATTTTTTTATTTTATTTCTCTGATAACTCTAAGAATCAAATTATTTGTTCTTTATGTTTCATTTTTTTATTTTATTTCTCTTATAACTGCCAGAATGAAATTATTTGTTCTTTATGTTTTAGTATTTTATTTTATTAAATTTAATTTTATATATTTAAATTAAAATTATTTGTTTATTATGTTTTAGCTTTTATTTTATTAAATTTAAATATTCTTTTATTTTATTGATTTAATTTTATATATGTCTATTTTATATATTCTAATTTTACAAAATTTGGGGATGGGAATTAAACATTTTCAATGGATTGAAAAGCCAAAATTTTAAATTGTTATGAGGAATTTCAACTAAACAAAATGACAATTAGGAAAATGAATTTCTAATATGGAAAACTAAAACTTGAAATTGTTACACTAATTTCAATGTAAAAGAAATATTAATAATAGCAGCTGGAAAATGAATTTCAAATATATAAAGTTTAAATTAAAATTATGGTTTTAATATTAAATAAATAATATCATCTATCTATCTCTCTCTCTCTCTCTCCTCTCTCTATATATTATATATTATATGTTATATATAATTATATTATTTTATTGCTATATTTATTTAAAATATCATTATGAAATAAAACTTAAATTATAAGTAAATTTTATTTTAAAAATGATTTAAATATAAAATTTGAAAGAATTGATAGTTGTTGGTATAGATAATTTTTAAATTTACAAAGGCTTATGGGCTTTAAAGTAAAGGTGATATGGTATTATGTTAAGTTACTTTATGGGGTGATTCATATATGAGTTAAATATATATAGGTTGCAATAAACATGTAATATTCGTAACAATGGAGATTCTTAACTTGTAAATAGCTTTTGTTACAATATCATGGCTTATCACTACCACATTTCAATATGACACATGGTAATATGGCATTTTGTTTAATTAATAAATTTTAGATAAATAAATTAAATAATCATAGCTAACTTAGAGGTAAATCTTAATCCTTATGTGAATAATGGAGGTTAAAACCCTACCATCTCCCTAATAAATACTATTAATTAAATTAAATTGTGGAAGACAAATAGACATTGCCTATCTCCATAATTAAAAAGTTTTTTTTTTTTTTTTTAAGGAAACACTCATGGAATATCCTACTAGTACTTCCTCATAATTTTGGCCTTGATTCCGGAGCTACACACCCTGAGAGTCCAACCGTGACCTCCAAATTTTGAGAGAGACATGATATCTAGCTCATGACCACTTGAGCTAACCCTCGGGGCTGAAATATTTTAGATTTTTATTTTTTAATCAAAATAAATGTTCAAAATAAATGTTTCTTTTTCATTAATAATAATAATAATAATAATTTTTTATTTTATTTTTGGATCAAAATCAATGCTTCTTTTTCTTTAAGTTTAATAAAAATATTAATAATGATAGAGTTGATGGAAAAACCAAATTTATATATGAGATCCCTATGTTTTGGGGGACAAGGACTCACTTTTGGGTAACTATACGTTGAAAAAAAAATGAAATTTTAAGTTGCTTTTAAAAAATGTTTATGGAAGTGTAAATGCTTTACCTCTTTTAGATTTGAATCCATGGCCTTTCTTAACATTTATCACCCTAAGAAAATTTAACTATTTATTTACTTACATATGTACTTTACATGTATTAAAGAGATGACATATGGTTCATAGCACACCTTATACATGGGTCATGCAAATTATGCTAATCTTCACAGATTAAGACTTATCCACACCAGATAACATATACATATTTATATATACTATGATCTAAGACTTAACATGTGCTCGATAGCATGGTTATATCATATGTTTTCAATTACATTGATTTATGGCTTTTGGGATTGATCCTTTCAACATCGTAAATACATTGTATTGTAAATTAATTTATGGCCTGACTGCCTAACAAACATCCACCATCCAAATGGTCACTTGATCTGGTGGCTAGGATGAAGGCGGAAAATAATAAGGTAATCATCCTCACCTAGTTTCTCGAGTCTTCCTCTCATTTCCTCATCTGGCATTACTGTTTTTCTAGTCTGCAACAAGGTAACCAACAAGGCATGTGTTTCTTTGCTAGAACACCCTTATGGCAACTAGTAAGGCCTACTCTCCTTCCTCTCCACCTTGTTTTTTTGAAAATGTGTTCCTTCTAGGGTTCTACAACACCTAAACAAACCCCTCACGGTTATGTCTTACAGATCATAGTTCCTCGCCATGAGCGTTAGTGGATTTGGTGACCGTAGCACTCTCCAAACGCAGGTCTGCTGCCTAAACCCTTTCCCCTTTCTTTTTTACTCACTTGCAGGTTTTTTGAATTAAGTGAAATGATCAATGTTTCTTTCGTTCTTTGTTGTTTGAAAACACCAAATCATATGCATTTTGGGTATTTTTCAGGTAATTTGTTTCATTACAACATTTTTCAAGTTTTTATTGAGTCTACAATGCAAAATTAATCAGGATGTCTCTCCACTTGACCATGAAGCTAGAAATAACATCGATTCTCCCCTAGAGGTTCCACTCATCTAGACAGTGTACGTCTAAACACTAAGTTATGTAGCTTCCAACCCTCAATACCACTTGGTCCAGTTTAAAGTCTTAACTCAAAAGTTATTTTTTAAGGAAGGGTTTCACTCGCTCAAAGTCCAACTGAAGAAATATTTGACTTTGAAGCATCCTACTCATCTACACAGTTTCCTATGTTAGGCTTTCATTTTTATTTTGGTACCTCTCTTTCTCCTTGGACTCTTTCCTTCCGAAAAGATCTTCCTTCCTTGGAACCATCCTTTTTCTAGGAAAGAAGATATTTTCGAACTAACCTAACTATTTGGATTTTTTTTTTTTTTTTATATATTATATATTTTAAAATATTTCTTTTAATACTCACAACTTCCTTTTTCAATCATTTCTGAGTCACATCATTCATTAATCCTTCCTCTAGACCACATTTTGTTAAGTTCATATAAAAAACAATAAAAGTGAAAAGTAAAGATTAAAACAACAACAAAAATACATAAAGTATTCATGGAGTGTCACACCTTTTAGGATGAAACAAATGTATATAATAATTGTATTAATAGGTTTAGAATATTTTTGTCTTTTATTTTTTTTAAACTCAATATGAATTTTGATGAAAGCTATGCTTCTTTATCGATCATTAAAATTTTAACCATGAAACTTTCCCTTTAAAGATTATTTTTTATCCTTTCAAAATAACCAAAGTTAGTGTGTCCATTTTTGTGTCTTAGACAATATTATATTTGTCCTAGCACTAAGGTGATAAATTGAAAAGTCGCAATCAGGTGATAGGAACATGGACACAAGAATATGCATCTTCTTTCTAAAAGTGTGAGAAACCTTTTAGTTTGACTACCTATGGACCACTTTCACTACCATGTAACTTACTAATTAGAATATTAAATCAAACTTTAAATAAAGATATCCATATTGTTGATTTGTTAATAAAAATAAATGGTATGACTTCTATTTCATTTCTAAGAGTTTTGTTTCTTTTTTAGGAGGAAAATACATGTTTTTAGGACAAAGAGTACACTTGACCAAGACAAGGATAAGGGAAATTCCATCGTCAACCTTTATTAGTTTTACTATTGATATGACTTAGATTTAAACTTTAGAAATTTTAGAAACCAAGAAATGAAATACATATCTGTTATCCCTTTTTAAATGAAGCATAGACATTATATTAACATGGAGTCTAAAAATTAATAGAATGAAAACCGATCATCACCTTTAACATCCCCTACTAAAGAAGTACCTAACTCTAACTCCTGACCAACAAGTAGAGATAAAATCAATAAAATGACAATTATTATTAAATTATCAAGAAACCTAGTTGTTTCTTCTAGAAGAAGCAAAGGCTTACAAAAGAACCATAAAATATATTTTTGAATATAGAGCTATGATGATCTAATATTATAGGATGAGGTTCAATAAAAATGATGTGATAGATTTACATGTTTGAAAACGTGAACTAAAGATCTTAATCGTTGACTCTAGCATTTGTTTACACCATCCTATGGAAAAGAAGCATATTTTCATGTTATTATGCACATACATTTTATGGAAGATTTAATTCTTAGATGACCTATGGTTTTTGACAAATATCTCTATAATAATAGGGTGGTTCTACTATATTTTCTTAGAAATTTATAGGTAAATTTTTTCTTAGGCCTCCATCTTATCTACCTTGAGATTGGTAAATTATATGGGGTGGGTCGTGGCTATTTTCAAGATCAATATAGTTATAGGTGTGACCCATTGGGAGGACCTCACCCCCTATGTAGATGGCTAAATCGCTACCAAATATCATGGGAGTTTGGAAAACATTTAATGAAACCAAACATTGATTGCCACCATAACCCATAGTTTACTTTATACTTACACAATTTTCGACTTAATTATTGAGGGAAATGGATCAAGAATTTATACAATGTAATAGAGTCTAGCTAAGAAAGGCCACATTGACACACTATCCATTCCAATGATAGGCCACATGATTATCATTAATTCTCAAGTTGTGAGTAGACTTGTTATTGCTTGATAGAGGCTCTTGTACATGAGGCAATTTCATCCGATGTTAATATGAAACAATATTGATAGTATTCATTGATAATATATAAATTACATTTTATTCTATTTGAAAATGTCTAATTATTTTATTTGTAGTTATTATGTGCTTATAATACATATGTCAATATGGGATTCATTGATCACTTCCATTATTGACGCAACAACTGAGGTGGTTTTTTGTATAGATATACCTCACATGTGAGTTTTATGCATGCTTCTTCACTATTATTTTATTTAATCAAGTTCTATTAATCATTAAATACCTTTTTTATTGCTTTAAAATTATTAAACTTAAGAATAATATTGTTTTAATATTATTATTTTATATATAGAAAAAGTTTCATGCTTCACCACAATATATTCAATCTAGTGGAAATGGTGCATAATATTACATAGAAACAAACTTGGTAATAATATGTAATAAGCATATAAATGAGAGTTTGCAACAGAACTATCATTTTTTTTGACAGAAGAAATTATAATGAGCTATAAATAATAGATTATTTTCCAACATGTTATTTAAGTGAGTTAGATAACACGCTTTATTCTATTTAAGCGTACCATTGTCCTTATATTTTTAGGCCTCTAGTTTGAAGTGTACTCTCAAGGCCATGATTTAAGATAAGTATATTTCTACATGCAACAAAACTAAAATAAGAACTATTCATTTTCTTTACTCAATCATGCATAATTGACATGATGACAATGTGTTTGAATTACAAGGGAAGTGGAGCTTTGAAGTTTTTTCCATTTCCTTTACAAAAATTATGTAATTGATCGGGTGATATTGTTTTTAAAATAAGGGAAGTAATGGCTTCAATACTTCCTACGATCACACATATAGACAACCACAACCTACGCTAGAAAATATCAGTCCTAGTTGAAACTATCTTACAAATGTTGTGCCACTCAACATTATTACTACATGATTTATACATAATACCTGCTAGTTTCCATTCACACAAACTTAACACTAAATAATCAACTTTCAAAATATGTACCATTTGTTTTTTATTCCTAACGTTGAAATTAGTTATATGAAAATCTATCCATATTATTATCAATAAAAATGTAGTCGTACTCAAATTCCATATATAGCGTAAAATTGATATAGATGGACAATTTCAATATTATATGGATTTCACCATAAAAAAGCCTTGTTGAACGAAATTATATATTTTATGTAAGACATATTTCCCCTAAGAAAATTTTATATTAATACATAGAAAAATGAAATACCTTTGAACATATTAATGTTAGTGGCCTTTCGAATAGCTACACTTTATATAATATAATTTGTGGTTTTATTTTGATGTTTTTAGTAATGACCATCCTTAATTTTTGCATTAATGAAAGCACTAACATGTGTTCGTATGTATGAGAATTTTTTATTTTTATTATATCATCATTAGAAAGATGACAATATGTGATATAAATGAAAAAGATAATTTTTTAATCCTATATCACTTGGAGCTAATTATAAGATTTTTTGTGACTCTCCACTCCTCATTGCAGTCAAAGTCATAGGTTTCCATTAATTGAGTTCCTTATTGATTTTCACCATAGGGATATCATTGGCTTGTTGAAAAGCATGCATATTTAATATTTAGGTCAATGTGAAAGAGAATGTGTTCTTCAATATATATTTTAATTAGACATTGAGTATCCATATCCTTAAGTACATACTTCAACATAACTAGGATATAAAGGTTTTGAAAGTGTGTTAGGCATGAAACCTATAAATGACATCCACTATATGTAATTATACTCTTCATAGTTAAAATCACTATTGGGTATTTGATATCAAAATGAATTTAATGGGGTTGAAGTAAGATAATTACATACTTGTTTCCACAATCTCATAAGTGTTTATAGCGATCAATTAGTTCATCATTTAAAGAATCTAAGATAAGAGGTTCTTCAACATAAAAATTCAATATCCTCTTAAGTAAATTAGCCTTCTAACACAATTATTCTAATTTAAACCCTATGGGATATCCTAATTATAAACCAATATTAAATATGCAACCATGTCCAATACTTGCAAGTGGATATATTGATCTAGTTGGATATCTGTGACGACCTACCTATTCCACTAGCTCAAAGCACAATTCTCCATCTTCATAGTATTTCTATAAGTTTTTGGGTCATATACTTCTAACATCATTTTTGAGACCCTAAACTAGAAATAAAGAAGAATTATATGTGCTAAAAACTGTCAACTTTAGGACTGCTCTTCAATCTACAACAACTTTACTATTATGCTTTTCTTATTATACATGTCATAGATTTACAAATTTATGTTTGAAGAATTTCCACATGTAAAAGAGCCTCTATCATTCGATAACAAGTCTACTCACAACTTGATCCTCTTATCTTCATTGCCTTTGTTTGATTGCTCTGCAACTGAGTAAGTGTTTCTTCGTGGCAATGAGGATTTCTGCCTACTAGAACCCTACTCATCGGAAGGCTGTAACATGTTCTATCCCTTGGGTAACTACACACAAATTTCCTTGAAGGTTTTGTTATTGTTAATATCATTTATATTTCTCCCAAATGCGGGAGTAAGAGTTATGACCAGACTATGTTGAACTTTGCAAGTTGTTCGTACTTATGTCTTCTCCTCAACCTCAAATGGAAGTGATTTCGAAAATATTTGTCCTCACCTAGGTATAGACTATGTTACTAGCATAGTCTTTGGTATCTATGTATTCGTCCTAGAGAAGGGGCCAGAATCTAACCCCAGGTTCTTGGCTTATCGATGTAGGTGGGTTTTGAAACTATAGAGTTATCTCATATGTAGCCATTTGTTTTAGTTTCATTTAACATTAGATATTTTTTCTTGTCGAGGTTCCTCCTAACACCATTAGGATTTTGATTTCAGGCACAACCTCTTGTCGAACCTTCCTTCTTAGCACTTTGGCAATGAGAGTAGTGTACTCATGTTTCTTCTATCTAGGTTTCCTTCCAGGTTGGTTTTACTATCAACCCATGACGAATTTATCATTTAACAAGATTTTTGGTTGCCTAACTACTTAGCATGAGGATGTCGAGCTGAGGCATTGCCCTGGTTTTCCTGGGTGTTAGTGTTTTGGTGGCTCGCATGCCTAGGACATGGATGGGTGAACCAATCTTTGTTTTTAATGTTAACCTGGAATTCAACTGTGCTTACAATTTATGAATCTCTCATTTTGTAATGATTAATGTATTATTTTTAATTATGGTATAAATAGAGGTATGATATCATTCCCTACAGGAACAATTCGATACATGGTTGTTCAGTTTACCTAGTGAAGGGCTTGTTTGTTTTCATTTTAATTTAAATATTTGTTGCATAAACAAATTTTGTTGGGTAATTACTTCAAGAGGTAGTCCTTGCGTCAATGGTTGGGTTGAATGTAACATTTTTTTCTCTGGTTAATAGGAAACATCATTCCTCCTTTCATGTACTATGTTCGAACTTCTATATTCTTTATGCTCTCAAATTGGGTCTATTCTCAGCAAGGTCTATGCATTTCTTGTTTTAATTTAGTTTTGAATATTTAAAGGTTGCAACTAGCATTCCGCCATGACTTATATGTGTATATCTAGTCCATTTACTTTACAGTGATGTATGTGCTACTCTTTATGGGAACTAATCGGTTTCGCTCTTGACCCTAAGGTGAAAGGTTCCTTGATTTCGACATTGTTTTCAATTATCCAATTTTCCTTTTTCCTCATGTGACTCTTCAAGATATTTTTGAATTTTTGATTCATGTTTTCCTTTAATTTCTTGAATTTGTATTCCTTTTTCAAGTGAATAGTCTTGTTAGTTTTAATTTAAGACACAGAATAGATAAATGTTTATTACCTAACACAGATGAATTAATAATAATCTTTATAATACTCATTTCATTTGTTTATAATAATATAATAGTACTAACAATACCATTTATTATTAATCATTGAGATATAAAAGTTTAGGTACTTATATGTTCACTTCCTTGTAGCCAATAGTTCCTCTTCAGGAAGATCTCACTACCTAGCTACAATTCTAGAAATTACATCTAGACTCTCCCCCAAGATCTTCCTCCTCCTTATATTAGTTATGAGTTTTGTCACAATCTGGTACCTTGAGGCATCAATACTAACTATCCATCATCAAGTCACATACCTTTATGACTGTACTCCAGATATCCCATTGGTTTATTCCACCCATCTCAAGGAATTTCTGCTGGCAGTAATCTACTCTCTTAACCAATCTAATATTTTACTCTCCTTCATTCTCCAACCCCCAAGGACTTCCTTGAATTCTTCCTTTGAGAACACATGTGAGTAACCACCTTAACTATCTCAGGAGGTTAAAAATTTCTTCTTTCAGTTCTTGCCAAAAATATTTTAACTCTTATTATTCATTACTTGTAAAAATGTTCTCGCCACCCAACCATAATTCTTTAATTTTCTTTATCATATATTTGATGAGAAAATCATAATGGTAAATAAAGTAATAAGTAAAAATAGTAACAAAATTTAAATTTCCATGTAACATGGGGTGTTACATCTTACCCTCCTTATGAGGAACACTGTCCTTGGTGTTCTATATGAATTACACAAATAGTGGAGAATAATCTTTTCGCATGAAATCCTCTTCTTCCCAGGTGGCTTCTTCCAGGCAAAAGTGCTTCCATTGCACTTTAACCTGGGTGATGGCTCATTTCTGCAAGGTTTTTTCTCTCCGCTTGAGAATACAAAGAGGTGCTATAAAAAATTCTCCTTCTATTTTGACTTACACATTTTCAGAGACTATCATTAGAAACTTTCAAAGAACAAATTATAGACTACTTGTTTTATTAACTTATTTACCTATACATTTTCCCATTCAATTATATTCTTAGGGTTGTACAAATATTTTTTTAACAAGGACACATGAAAAAAATTATGAACCCAAATATGGATTGGTAATGTGAGCTTGTATGCTACACGTCCAATCTATTCCAATACTTGAAAAAGTCCACAATAGCGAGGTGTTAACTTAGCAAAACCCCCCCATTGCAAGGTAGTTTTCCTTGGCTTGACTCATGAATATACGTGATCCCCCACCTGGAGGTCCCTGTAAGTTCTTTGCTTTGCTGCATAAAATTTCTATCTAACCTTGACAACTTTTAAGTTCTGACGCATTTTTTTAACTTCCTCCTCCTTCTCAGTTAGCATATCAGGACCCAATGTTAGTATATTGATAGGACTATTCCAATATATGGGCGTCCTACATCTCCTTCTATTCAGTGCCTCGAAGGGACTCATTCCCAATGACTCATGTTGTCCATTATTATAAGAAAACTCGACTGAGTGGAGGTAGTCTTCCCACTTATGCGGTTGTTGCATCAAATACATTAGTAACATAGCTTCAAAAAGTTTATTCACCCACTCCTGATCATCTGTCTAGGGCTGGTACGTGGTACTAAAAGGGATCTTTGTGCCCAATCCAGAGAAAAGGGTTTTCCAGAAATTACATGTAAATTTTACATGCCTGTCACAAATTACCACCTTGGGTATTTTGTACAATCTAAAAATTTCTCTCATAAAAATATCTACAATTTCAACATTTTTGGAAGTGGATTTAATAGTATAAAATGAGCGTCTTTTCTTAGCTTATTAACCACCACTATAATTGAATCGTGTTTCTTTCTGGTTTGGGGAAAACCTATGATGAAATCCAAGATAGTTATCTCCCATTTTCAATGAGGAATACGTAGTGGTTGCAGTAGTCTAGCAAGGTGTTGATGTTCCACTTTCACCAACTCACACTCCAAACATTTAGCTAAATATTCAATAATATATTTTCTTAAACCCGGCTAGAAATAACCTTTCTTGATAACTGAAAGTAGTTTTTGGTACCCTGTATGGGCATCATATGGTTTCCTCTAAAATTCATCTAATACAAATTGTTTAATAGAAATTTGATTAGGAACATAAATTAGATTTCTGAAAGTTAACAATTTATCCAGATTTATGCCATATTCAAAATTTCCCACTTATTCTAGGCATTAATTGTCTATTGCCAAAGAATGGCATATTTTGGCACTTTAAGAGATGCTTCTTTAATCATATCAGGGAAGTTTGATTTCACTTGAATGAATTTTATTTCATAAAGACAATGAAACTTTCTTCTTAATGCATTGACAACCTGATTTCCTTTACCCTTAAGGTGCTTCATTTCAATGTTGAATTTTCTTAAGAAGGTTGTCCACCTAGCTTAATGGGTGTTTAAGCATGATTGGTTAAAGAAATTTGTAAGACTTCTATGATATGTTAATAGCATAGATTTCTTCCCCAGTATGTAGTGTTACCACATTTTTAGCTCATGCACTATCGTGGTTAATTCAAGATCATAAGCATAATATCACTGCTCATACTCCTTCAATTTGTGGGACTCATAAGCTATAATTTTCCCTTCTTGCATTAATACTCTATCAATGCCGCCTTCCTTACTTGCATCTGTGCAAACAAAAAATATTTCTCTGGGTCTTCCACCTTTAATACAGGTGTCATAGTTAGTAGATGTTTTAATTTCTCAAAGATTTCCTTCCATTCAACTGTCCACTAGAAAGTTCGCCCCTTCTTTTGCAATGAGGTCATGGGAAAAGAAATTTTTGAGAATCCTTCAATTAATCGATGACAGTACCCAGCAAGGCCCAAGAAGGACCTAATATCAACAACATTCTTCGGGGTGGCCCAATCCATAACTGTCTTAATATTCTTCGGGTCTACCATTATACCTTCTGCTGATATGACATGACCAAGATATTATATCTGACTTGCAAAAGTCACACTTGTTATATTTAGTGTACAACTAATTGTCCCACAGGTTCTGCAACATAATTCTCAAGTGATTTTCATGTTCCACCTAATTCATAGAGTAAATCAATATATCATCAATAAAAGTCATCATAAACTTATCTAAGTATGGCTGAAAAATACCATGCATCAGACTAATAAAAGTTTTCAGGGAATTTGTGAGACCGAAAGGTAACATCTCAAACTCATAATGACCATAACAATTTTGAAAGACAGTTTTACAAATGCCTTATTCCTTAATCCTTATTTGATGATAGTTGGATCATAGATCGATCTTGGAGAACACACTTTCTCCTCGAACTTGATTGAATAAATCACTAATTTTTGGTAAAGGGTATTTATTTTTTATAGTTAATTTATTCAAGTGACGATAATCAATATATAATCTTAGAGTTTCATCCTTCTTCCATATGAACAATATGGGTGCTCCCCATGGATGCACACTAGGGTGGATATAACCTTTATTAAGCAATTCTTGCAGCTTCATTTTGAGTTCTGTGAAATTAGAAGCTGAACCTTGAATTAGTTCAATCGTAAAATCGATATCCTGCTTAGGTTGTAACCCAGGTATGGACTCAAGAAACACATCAACAAAGCGTTGAATGACGGAAATATCTTCCAGGGAAGTCATTTTTCTCTTGGAATTTAAGTATCCTTCTTGTACAAGATAAATTTGACAAACTTTCCTAATGCATTTTCCTGGCTGGTTAGTAGTAATACGACCTAACTTAATATTTTTCTTAATTACTTGAATTTCTTTCCTCTATCCTAATTCAATAAGGTTACTAAATTTTTTTCCTTACAATCTACTAAGAACCAATTTCCTTCCAACCAATCCATCCCTATTAGCACACTGTATGAACCGAAAGGGATTATACTTAAATTAACATAAATCTATTGTCTTGAAATAATCACAAGACAACGTTTAGTTTTTTCAACTACCCTTCGCTTCACCCCTATGGCTAATTGGAGTAACCAAAGTTTTTGAAATTTACTTCTTTACATCTGGCATCCCCCTACAACCTGAGGACTAACATATATTAATCTAGCACCGAGATCAAACAAAATAGAGATAGATTGATTAGCGATCATACCTTCACACTCAATCATGGTGGGTTGGTATTCTACTTGATGGTCATCAAGTGCAAGATTAATTCTAGGCATACTCCTCTCCACCTCCCTAGCTGTGGTAGCTTCTTGCAGGCTTGAAATTTGTTCCGTTCTTCCCTATGTGGATAGGTTTTGTAATATTGTGGTTCTGAACACCCCCATCACTATAGAGGTTTTTTATATTACTAGTAATTAACATACTTATTAACTCCCTTAGTCTACCTATTTTTAGTAGATGCTGGCATCTTTGGTTGATTCCTTTCTCAAAATTTATTGAAGGGCCTTTTCTATACATTTCTTCCACTGGATACATTTGTCTGTCTATTTTGGGGAAAACTTCTTCCCCTCTGGTTCAAACCTTCTTTCAAACCCTCACTCTTTTATTTCATTTGTTAATAAAAGATGCAGGATTTTTGAACAACGTCATCCATCATATTTGGGTAATCAAATCCCACCTTCTCCTTCATGAAGTTAGGTTGACTACTAATAAAATGTTGAATCTTGGCCTTTTCTTCCTACATATATAGTACATACCATAATAGAGAGGTAAATCATTTCACATATTTGTCTATAGTCAAAGCTCCTATCCTTAAATCATGGAACTCCTTTGCTTTTTCAACATAATAGCATTCTGTTCAATATTTATCCTTGAAATACTTTTGAAATTCTTACCATGTGACCTGCTCTTGATCAATTTTTCTTATAATTTTTATTTCTTCCAACGAAAGGGTGGCCTTAATTCTTTATTGATAAACTGCTAGCCACACCTTGAGTTTATCATTGTCGTCATGGTTATGGATATATGTATGCATATTGATTAACCACACTTCCACTGCTTCCTCTGACTCAACTTCAAGGATTGAGGGTTTTATCTCTTTGAATTCCCCTTGTAGTTTAGTTTTTTTTATTTTTTATTTTTGCTGATTAGAAACATTATCAGAATGTCCTTCTTCATCCTCCTCATGTCTTTCCCCTAAGTAAACATTATCTTCCCCTTGATGGACAGTCATGGTTTTCTCTCTGTTACGAGCACTAGGGTCTCGCCCTCATTGATTTTGTTGATTGGACATGGTTTTTAGAATGCTTTCATGCTCTTGTTGTAACCTTGTTGTATGTCCTCAAATTAGTCATTTTAGCATATAACTTCTGAAAAGTTTCAAGTAGGGTCACATTAGCCTCTTGAGATTCATCTCCCAATTGTATCCACATATCAAGGTTGGACCCTACATAAGCCACTCGAGGCTGGTTTGGTGGTCTGTGACCCCTTTGCATTCTACTCTTTTGTCTTTATCTTTGTGCTCAACAACTCATATTCACTTAGTTTGATATATATATATATATATATATATATATATATATATCCAAAAAGCCTCAGTGTTGTAAATCAAGCTTTGATACCACTTGTAACAAACATTACAAACAATTTAATTACCCAAATATATATAAACAAAAAATAATTATCATTATAATTTTACCATTTTTTAAGCTATGGCATTCCATGGAATTTAAGGTTGACATGACATGGTTTCTTTGGTTTGTAAATTTCCTTTTAAGGCATATCTCAAATTGACCAATCCATGCAACACATTACCCATTAATCATAGTGACTTAACATTTTAGTGCATGACTCCAGAAGGTCTAATAACTCTGGACACTCGACATATCTTGTGTTGCGCGATCATGGCTTGGGAATCTGATGGTCCTCAATAGTAAGGGTTTATTGAGGTAACCAACTCCCTTGCACTCTATCGCGAATGAGGTCATTTGGGTTTTCTTCACCTGATTTTTATTGTTGTGCAATCAGGTAAGTGTTTCTTCATGGCATGAGGGTTTAGGCCTACTAGAACCCTGCTTACTGGTAAGCTGCAACATGTGCTATCCCTTGGGTAACTACGCACAACTTTCCCTAAACATTTTTTTATTGTTAATATCACTCATCTTTCTCCGATATTCATGAGTAAGAGTTCTGACCAGGTTGTGTTGAATTGTGTAGGTGGTTCCTACTTATGCTGACTCCTGATTCTCGAGAGGAAATGATTTGGAAAATGTTTGTCCTCACCAAGGTAGAGACTATGTTACTAGTAAAGTTTTGGGGATCTATGTCTTCGTCCAAGGGAAAGGGGCAGAATCTAACCCTAGTTTCTTGGCTTATAAGTGTAGGTGGGTTTCGCAGCTCTAGGGCTATCTCACAGATAACCATTTGTTTCAGTTTCATTTATAATTCAATATTTTTTCTTGGTGAGACTCCTCCTAATAGCGTTTTTATTTTGGTTGCAGGTATAACCTCCCACTGAACCTTCCTTCTTAGCACTTCGGCCTCGAGAGCAGTCTACTCATGTTTCTTCTATCTCTACTCCCGTCCAGGTTGGTTTTACACTAAACCCAAGATGGATTTATCATTTAACAAGGTTTTTGGTTTCCTAACTACTTAGCATGAGGATGTCTGGCTAAGCCATTTCCTTGCTTTTCCTAGGTGGTAGTTTTCAGGTGGCTTAAACACGTAGGACCTAGACGGGTGACCTAATATCTATTTTTAATGTTAGCTTGGAACCTAACTGTGCCTATAATTTATGAATCCCTCATGTTGTAAGGACTAATGTATTATTTTTAACTATAGTACAAATATAGGTTTGATATCTTTCCCTACAGGAATAGTTCAATACATGGTTGTTCGGTTAACCCAGTCAATGATTTGTTTGTTTTTGTTTTAATTTAAAGATTTCCTGCATAAAAATATTTTTTTGGGAAAGGTTGAATGTAATGTGTTTTCTCTAGTTAATAGGCAAGATCATTCCTCCTTTCAAGTACTCTGTTCAAATCTCTATATTCTTTATGTTCATTTGTTCTCAAATTGGGTCTATACTTTGCAAGGTTTGTGCATGGCTTGTTATAATTCGGTTATGAATATTTAAAGGTTGCAACCAACATTCTGCCAAGAATTATATGTGTATAGCTAGTCCATGAATTTGAGTTTTGGGATTAAATCTATCACTTGGGCAAGGTTTTAACAACAACAGAATGTGACTTCCACTTAATCATAATGTGGACGATTAACTATGATACTTAACTTTATCCTTAATTGATAAAATGATTGTTTGGTACTTAAAAGTACCCCATACTTAACTAATCATCAAAAATGCTCTTTTAGACCACTTCCAACATCTTATTGACCATGAATAATTCAGTGTAGGTATAAACTCATTTCCTTTTCATGAGTTATAAATGAAAATTATAATGTTTTCAATTCCACACCGTTTAAATTTTTAGGCACTATGTGTACCAGGGTGTGATCCTAGGGTATTTACATGTTAACACCTCCTTTTAACATTAAGTCGCCCCTGAAACAAAGAGATAAGTTATCAAATTTATTAGCATGAATTCCCACATGGTTTATGCAACAATTTTTATGTTTTCCTATTCAACACAAACAACATTATCAATAAAATTTGTTAGGAAAACTTCCTAATATTTCTTGGTAGGGAATAGTGGTACAAGAAATGTATTCCAGCTGGTATGATTATGACTTAAGTGAAGAGATTTCTAGATCTCCCTATCCTTGCATAACAACCTCCATTACTAGTACCACATAGTCATCCCTATTGTTGAATCATTCTAATGCTTATTGTTGCATGATTCATTATCCTTAGAACTTTCGTGATGCATGAATTATGTTATTACTAGCATAATATCGTTATATCATCATAAGTTGTATTAATGCGAAAACCTTTTTGGTTTATAAAGAATTTACTTATTAATTCAGACCATCATGTTCCGAATGTAGCGTACCATTCATGTTATTCATTAGGTTGCTTTGAATTTCTCTAATGTATCAAGCACCATCATGTCTAATTTACAAGTATACTTTACTCAACTATGTAAAAACCCACTGATTATTATTCCCTTATCACTTTCCTCAAAAATTATAACTGTAAGATCTTTAATCATCCTACTGTAAGCACCTTTCTAAAAGGTTCTTCTCTATGGGATATTAATGGAACCCCATCTGTATGAATATGCATATGTCCATTAAGTTTGTGGAGTTTGAGGTTGCACATTTTAAGTTATATTAGAAATTTGAGTGAAATTTTGAGAATGTGCTCATAAGCTTAATCATGTCTTTCTACTATTAACCAAGAAGTACTAGGACTTGATTTTACACTCCCATTATGTATTTACACTAGGGGTGATTTTGTTGTCACTCCCATTGACTTTCTTATGAAGGTCATACAATTATTAATGTATGATGTCTTCCTACATATAGTAGCTTGTATTGCATGTGTGCTTACTCATCACACTTTGACCCTAGTTCAATCTATATATGAATATAAAATTTGTGTTTCTTATTAGTTACAATGCTTTAGGTATGGTTTCACTCAAGAAATTGTAGGTCCAAACTATGCATATGTTACCTCTTAAGGTTAAGTTCCCTTCAACAGTATTCTCCCCAATAAAAAAATTACATTCCAAATGGATTGCATCATGACATATAGATGCACTAATCAAAAGATTAAATTGAAAGACAATTTGTACAATTACATAGTCTTATACTATGACCTATACTTCATGAGCCTAACAATATTTCATTGGAACCTTTACGAATAGATATCCCTACATAACACCTTAGAATTTATTCTAGGATGGAACCCACTTAATTAACCATGAAGTTAATGTGGATAGTATGTCTTGGGTCTCTTACTTGATGAGATATGATTTCCTTTTGTATACTTTACTTTTGTTTTTTCCTCGTGTTTTCCATGATCTATGGAAAAGAAACACTTAACATTTATTTTATTAGTTGTGATAAGAGTGGCATTTTTATATGACTAACACAACAGGTTATAGCTACCAGTAGATCAACACCCCATTTTGTTGTAAATAGAGGGTCAATTTTACATGAGTATTGTAGCCTTTCCTTTATGTTAGAACTATTTGGGAGTTAGTTGCTCAAAAAGAGTCTCGAAAGAAAAATGATGCTATCTGCAACTAATCATTCACCATCATTGCTGCCACCCAACTTTCTTGATGTCGTGTACCATCATTCAGGCTATTTCATTTACTGGGCAGAAACGTCATATTATTTCCATTGTTTTCATGACTCTTTACTATTGCTTATGCAATTGATGATCTATAATAAAAGTTAGTAATATTTTCTCCTCTATGGTCTTATTGAGATAAATTGGAGAAAATGTTCTCTCCGCTATGCTCTTAATGTGTTTCCAGAAACTCATTTAGGTGTTTGTTTCACAAAATGAGAGTAGATAAAATCTATTTAAAATGATGAAATAAACTATCCCAATTTGTAATTACTAGATTTTCAAACTTGAAACTAAGCATTCAACAACACATGCATATGAGAACAATTAACTTCTACACATTCAAGAAAATATTATGATTCAACCCACAACTCGTTATTTTCAAGTCCAATGGGGCATGAAGAGAGACACTTTAACCTTGTGACCTGGAATCTGAAGAACATCAATCAAACAATAGAAGCATATAAAAATATTTGACTTTTGTCATGTTAAATATGGATCAATATGAGTAAACAATTGATATAGACTTGTTTCCATTGACAAATAAGGTGTACAACTCAAAAGCATAATTCAATCCAAAAAATCACCAAGACATTGGGTTTAGTAAAGGCAGTGTCGCACAATTATAGTGTTCTAGATCCATGGATAAGGTTGAAAGGGAATAATCGTCCTTATGGTGATATTTTACATCCATCTAGTGGGATAGATGTGGTTGCCTTAATTCACATGCTTTCAAAAGTTGTGTTAATTCTGAAAGTAGTAACCTCACTAAAACAAAAGGTAGAAAAATCAATCTACTCATAATACCATTTTGTCACTTTGTAATACCATTTTCTCAAAATCTTGTTAGGGATACTCTATACTCTAGCATTTGGCATAGATGTCTAAGAGAGCGTTTTCGAAAAACAAGTTCGATACAATTCCATCCCGGGTGAGATAACAGTGGATTTCCTTACCCCATTCTAGTGTTATCCAATGGCCACAAACTCGGAGCACACTAGAAATAGTGATATAGTTTGATCTCGCACCTCTTAGTTTCATCATAGGGAATGTTTCCACCACTCTAGGTCTGACATGGCTACACAAGCTTTGAGAACACTCGGAAACATAAGGATATCAAGCAGCATATCTGACTTATTATGTCAATGCTTTCTTGTTGCATGCACTTTCAAGAGACATAATACATCATCTGAATTACCAGCAGTAGTACTTCTTGTGCTCAACACCTGTTTACACAACAATGTAACATCTCTTACTTTTATACAACAACCATCATTGTATATGCAACTATATATATATATATTCGACGGGTTGTTGCATTTACTTCATTGGATCTTGGTAAATCACACTATAAGCTAAGAAATGTCTACAACACATTTAATCTTCAAGATTTTGTTTTTATCTTATCCATATTATTATGTAATAGAACTTTATTATGCTACCACCTTACTATTCCAAATCCATTAACTTACACTTTGATCAAAATAATCATATATATATATATATATATTATATATATATATATATCCTTAAATGTAGGCCTTGGGAGAGGTGCACCTTAATTTGATAGCAATATGAGGTAGGGTTGGTTGAATTCCTTCGAAGACTTCTTTAGAATTGAACCAATACTAAATTCCTTATAGGGTACTACCCTCAGAGAAGACACGTCTCAACATATGGCCTAGATGGGATAGAGTTTAAATGGATTCCTCAAAGATATCCCCACAATGCCACAAAAATCAAACAATTAGAACCATTATCTTACAAGGACCACACTTTTTCAAAATGAATAGTAACTACTCATTTCTAGACAATCATATACTTTAAATGATTTGATATATTTTATATCAAGTGGATTAACATATACATGTTATTACTTCCACATTCCCTCAAATAAACCATTTTACTATTTAGATTCAAGCTTAAGGAATCCTAATTTCCTTTGATAGCAAGTAATCAATATGATACTTGCATGCTTCAGAGTCCTCGAAATTATTTTAAGATTTAAGTTCAATTCTTTATGGCTTTTGGGCTATTTTTCTTATAAAAAAATTATAACCAAAACCTTTAAGTGAAACCCCTTTTTTTTGGGACCTGACTTAATTCCCTCATTCATATCTTACAGAGGTGCATTGGCCCATAGGCCACAATAATTGAACTTAATGCTCTGATAAGATTTGTCACATAACCCCTAATCCTAATTTGGCAAATGCCTAGTAGGCTCCCATTCCTTATACTTGCTTTGGTTAAAATTAGATCTAAATAGTCATTACAAATATTACATGAAAAAATATTTATCATGCACTATACTCATTTTCTTCAAATTTAAAAAACATTAAAGTAACGAGTCACACCCCTTGGGCATAATACTACAACCTCCTTCTATGCTTTACTCAATTCATGATGTGGACTCTTAGGTTAAATAAATAGAACCTTAATACAAGCTTCCAAATCAACTCTTATGCATGTATTATAACTCGGGAGAACAATCAACGATGGGCACTCAACAGGACAAGATTATGCATAAAGGCTTTGTTCCTTTGCTACCTCAATATCAGCGTAGATGAAAACTTGACGTAAATATACTAAAGCTAGTATTATTGCCCATAACGTAATCATAGTCCTACTGCCATGGTTCATGTAATGTTAACATGTGTATCTTAAGTAATATGCACAATTAGTTAAAAGAGTAGCATTGGATGCATAATACATAACATAGATAACCTAAACCATAGTTTATACACTTGAGCCTTGACCACAGTTACTCATTTTACATATCTATCTCAAGCATGATTATTCACTATCTTAAACAAAAGACAGGATAGCACCAATACTGCATAAGATCCACATATTATGTTTCTTTACTAATCTTAACTCAGATTGAATTTATATGCAATAACAACTTAAACAATTTCTATTATATGCTTCAAAATTGACAATATAGAGAGTAAGATTCCACATACAAACATCCCATGCAAACCAAATTATGTGAAAGGATGTCACTTGGAAAACCAAGGACTGCCATCGAACCTAGAACTGATTCTCTGAGTTCACCCACGAGCCGAGAATTCTTGCCATGGATCAACTGCCCCTCTTGTTCTTTTCCATGGGTATTTAATACCCTTTTTCACGATATTGTTTCCATTAGCGGCATCTTACTTTTATTGATTTTGTTGTAGATCTAACCCATAAATATTATAGATCTGATATGAAAATATAAGATAATGCAAATAAACCCATAAATAGTATGAAATGAGTCTTTATTGATCAAACCCTTAAGGTAGGGCAACACCATACATTCACTCCTTAAGGAAGGAGAACACTCCACAAGCCATATGCCTGTTCATACAAGAATACTTCTCTTCATAACTCTCCATGTGGAGTCTCTAGCCTCTATATAGGCCTCATACATACAATACCATGCATCATTACCATGGTTTCCTCATACCATCAACTAATACCATGAGCCCCTTACATTATTATTCACTACTATGGCCCATCTCATTATTACATTATTACCTTGGGTACCTCCCTCGTTACCCCATATTACCCCCCTTAGGTATATAACATTCCACCCCCCTTAGCATGTTTCATCCCTGAAACATGGGAAGAACACGAATAATAAGATCTACTCAAAAGAGTAGTCCAATGATACCATGCACGTGCATCTAGCCATCCAAGAGAAAGGTGAACCCTCAATCTCGCTGGTGCCTCGCTCGCTTGAGATGGAAGTTGACCGTGGCCGCTCTTCTGTGTTGATGTGTAGTAGGTGGATCTTCTCTCCTTTATATCCGTCATGTGACTACTTGGTTTCCATCTTGATGGTTGTCTTGTGGGGTGATGTGGGTGATGATATGTTGAAGTTTTAACCCACAATGGCTTTTGCTTGACTTCACCCTGCTGTGCTGCCTGTTGTGGTGTCTTCTTTTTCCATATGACTTCAACCACTGAGTCCTCCTCTATTGTATCAGCACCTGTAACCTTTTCTCCTTCAACCTCTATTTATGTCTGATTGTCAACCATCAATTGCTCATCATCTGATATGTCAGACCCTAGAACATCTTCTGCTTCAGCCTCCTTGGACTCTACCAGTTTATTAATGGAAATATCTTATAATGTAATTTTCTTCTTTTTATATCAGAGCTTCAGGAATTCCTTCTGTACATTAATATTGATAGTACCCATGGATTCCATCCAAGGATATCCCAAAACAACATCCATAGTATCCATCTCTGAAGCATAAAAATCACCACGCAACATATATTTATCCATAGAAATCTTCAAATCCTTATACACGTGAACATCCTCATCATCCACCTGTGTGTTTTCAATGTGTTTGGCTAGAACTTGCAATTTTTTTGCCAAATTAACATTGATAAAATTACGCTTGCAACAAGGATTTATAGACACAACGATCTTCTCCTTCTGAATCAACCTATGAATATGTAATAAGGATATACCAGTAGGAAATAGACCCACATGTTTCTCCTTATCTTGTTTTCTAGCATGAGACCATCTGTCTAAAAGTAATTTCTCAAATTCTTCATCGGGTAGGTTGACACACTTCTTTTGGTTAAGTAATCCCCACCATGTGGCTGCCTCATCTTCAAAATGACCCAATACCAACCATTTCCAATTGTTTTTCCATAATGATTTCGATTTTTTTATGCATTCTTCAATAGTAATACCATTATCTTTTCCTGTAAAACCGTGACCCACCATGAAGAGGGTTTTGAAAAACTTGCCGAAAATTTGAAATTGTCATAGTTTCGTCAATATTGCTCAGAATCTCTATTATAACCTGTTTTTGGAAATGGAACAACCATTCTGCATCTGCCCATGTGATAGAAATCTTGATTCGGGCACTGAAATTTCAGATCTGCGCTGATACTCTCCCGCCGTCACCGAAATTTTCTAAAAAAAGAGCTGATTTTAAATCAGCGATATCTCCCTCATCCGGACTCCTATTCAACTGATTTTTTTTTTGAATTTGGGTAATTCTCCACAAAGAATCCAGATCTATAATTAGATTTTGCAGATCTTGCACCAGGACATCCAAATCTACGCCGCAATCTCGCTTTCCTGAAAAATTATCTACAACCACACTGATTTTTAAATCAGCGATATCTTCTTCATCTGGATTCCGATTCGACCGATTTTTTTTTGAAATCGGGTATTTTTTCACATAGAATCCATATCTAGAATTAGATTTTGCAGCTCTTGCACCAAAATGTACGGATATGATATGCAAACTCGCTGCCCCTGAAATCCTGCAAAAGAAAAAAAATCTCCACTTTTGTGCCCAAGAAAGTGCTCTGATACCACTTGTTGTAGATCTAACCTGGAAATATTATAGATCTGATATGAAAATATAAGATAATGCAAATAAACCCAAAAATAATATGAAATGATTCTTTATTATCAAACCCTTAAGGTAGGGCAACACCATACATTCACTCCTTAAGGAAGGAGAATACTCGACAAGCCATATGCTTGTTCATACAAGGATACTTATCTTCATATCTCTCCATGTGGAGTCTCTAGCCTTTATATACACCTCATACATACAATATCATGCATCATTACCATGGTTTCCTCATACCATCAACTAATACCATGAGCCCCTTACATTATTATTCACTACTATGGCCCATTTCATTATTACATTATTACCTTGGGTACCTCCCTCAGTACCCGATATTACACCCCCTAGGTATATAACAGATTTTTTATCCATTTTCCTAGGCTTTTCCTAGAGAAACTCGTTTTTATCCCTTGTGAGACTTTTTCTCATAAAAGATTGTCTTTAACTCTTACAATGCTTTTATCTTTTTTCTTAACTTAGCATCTTTATCTAGCTAATTAGCTTAATGGATATTTATCTCCAAATCCATTAAGCTCATCTAGATTTGGATCTAGAAGTCTTATCATGAAAGGATTACTCATTCCCATTCAACAATGGGATTTGGCAAGAATCTCATATCTTGGTATCTAGCTTTTCCATCAACTTAGTTTAGCAAAGTTTTACATATAAGAGAGAAGCGTTACATTTATTCATAAGCAATTTCAACAAAGGAAACTATGGAACTTGTTTCTTGATGTTTGACAACTCTAGCTATTTCTAAATAGCAAGCAAGGGAATTTTCATCGATATTTTTAATAAAACATACATCTCATTCTCCTTTATAAAAAGGACCAATATAATTAAGGATTTCAAAAAAGAGTTGTAACTGAGCTTTATCTAATAGCATAATAATTGAGTTTTTGGAATTTGGAAAGTTTTAGCTAATAGCGTTGTAATTGAGTTTTGGAATTTGGAAAAGGATTGCAAGATATGCAGTTGCAATTTTAGAAATCCATTTTTTCAATATCACTAAAATTTTTATTAATTTCTCTAACTTTTTATAAAAATTCTACAATGTTTCAAATGTTCTTGCAGATTTTATTTTGGAACAAACTAACAAATCATCAATATACAAATTAAATCTATGAAATTGTCTTCTCTTTCCTTCTCTTCTCTTCTGAAATTGAAATTGAAGAGGGGCGTTATTCAACTTGCATAGCATTACCTTCATTGACAATGGCCGTGAGGAGCAATGAAGGCTATCATATATCTATGTTATTTTGGAAGGAATTTTAATTCATTGAATGCTAACTCCAAATCAAATTTTCTAAAAGATTGTGTATCCTTTGATTTTCTGCAAAATTGCAGATTGGTTAGGTATAGGTTAACCTGATATTCTGCAAGACTTTATTTGGTGCCTTCTAACTTATCACAAAACTCGGTCTGTATTTTTTTCCGATGTGTTCACACAAATTTCACAAGGTCAATTCAATATTCATATGTTATACACCGTCTTAACCTTATTATTGCTATAAGTCTCGCTATACATATCTCCAGAAGTCTCTCCCGGCTGTCACCGCTCGAGGTATGCAACGTTGAGGGGACGGGGAGGCTAGGTATCTTCCCTTGCACCGCTGATCTTACCAACCATTAATCGAACGGAGGTGGGTCATTCAGAGGAGTTAGGGTCATTCGTTCCGCCGACAATTCTCTCATTTGCAACCGTGTGGTTACGAAGGGAAGCTCTGCAACCCTGAAACCCTAGCTCAGGATTCCTACGGTGGATCGACTTCAGAATTCTGAGGCAATTGTTTTCCGGGTTACCCATTCCTTGTTGTTGACATTGTTCGGTGATTAAAACTCCGGGTTACCTCCCGGCATGCAGAAGACAGAGTGTTCGGTGATAAAAATTCCGGGTTACCTCCCAAGCTTCACTGCTAAAGGTAACTTTGGTTCGATTTCTAAGGACTATTCACTGCTAAAGGTAACTTTTGAAAAGAAAATTTAGCACAAGCTTCATTCGGGGTTATGACGACGTTTGGTCCTATAACAAAAAGTCACTTTAGCATACAGCAATTATCATTTTACACTACACACTTATAAATTAGAAATACGATAAAGTACAAAAAAATTTACACTCAGGGATCATTTTTTTATTTTATTTCTCTTATAACTCCAAGAATCAAGTTATTTGTTCTTTATGTTTTACTCTTTGATTCTATTAAATTTAAACTTTATATATGACTAAGTTTTACAAATTTGGGCATGGGAATTAAACATTTTGCAATGGATTGAAAAGCCAAAACTTTAAATTGTACCAAGGAATTTCGAGGAGAATGAATTTCTAGTATGGAAAGCCAAAATTAAAAGTAGTAATAATGCCCTCTCGAAAATAAATTTCAAATATAGAAAGTTTAAATCAAAATTATAGTTTTAGCATTAGTAAACAAGAAGTTAAAACAATATAAAATATAAATATAAATGTTTTTTATTATTTAACATATTTAAAATTTATTATATAATATATTTTATTTAAATAAAAATTAAATTATAAGTAAATTTTATTTTAAAAATTATTTAAATATAAAATTTGAAAGAGTAGCTTGATAATTGTTGGTATAGATAATTTTTAAATTTACAAAGGTTTATGGGCTTTAAAGTAAATGGTGACATGGTATTATGTTAAAGCACTTTATGGGGTAATCTAGCAATTTTGAGAGTTGGTGTGGCTGAAGTCAGATGATTTTGGGAGCCTGTAATCTCAAAACTCATATAACCTAACAAGTAGAATAAAAAAAATATTTAAATTCTAAAGATGTTCTAAATTCATATATATGCTAATTTTAAAAATTTGGTTTTTATCCTTTAGTTGAATATTTATAAATATTAAAGTGTATTAAATATGTTCATCTAATTACTATAGTAGTTCTCTAAATATAAAGTTTTAAATTTCAGATTTTCATACAATTTAAAAATAATATTTAATGAAAATAGAATTTCATCTATTAATATAGTAGTATAATATATTGTAATATAAAATATTATCTTGTAATATAAATATATGAATTAAATAGTTGGTAAATGTCAATAGATATCAATGGATTATAAATATTTTATGATAACCATTAAAACACTTATCCACGATACATCTTACATTCCTTACATTCCGTATTAAAAAAACATAAAAATTAACTAAGTTATAACATTATTTTAAATTATTATCGACCTTGTGCTTAGTAGATTTGGCTTTAACATGGACATATGTTGTTTTAATTCCCTCTTTAAATAGGCTATATTCCACATCAATATCCTGGATAAATACAATGGGCTTGGGTCATTTTTGTTTTTAATATTATTTTATGTGTATAGAGTTATTTTTATTTTTATTTTTACTGAGTTAAAATATTTACATTACATTAATAGTATTTTTATTCGTCCATTATATTACATTAATCTTCTTCTCTTTCCTCTTAAAAAAAATAAAAAAAATTAACCATACCAGATCGGAGAGAAGTTCTTGGTGCAATTACTATTAATTACCCTAGATCCATCTAAAATCAGATCTACCAAGTGCGAAGAGGGATCAAGATGGATTTTCGTTTTCCATATTTAAGATGGATCTAGCATGGTTTAATTTTTTTCCATATTTAAGATGGATCTTTTTTTTTTTTATTGTCTAGACTTTATTATATTGTTCTTCTTCTTAGAATCTCATAGACAACATTGGTCTTAGTGGACGTTAATCATCATCATCATCATCATCATCAATCCCCCCTTTAAATATACTATATTCCACATGAATAACATGGCCCAATACCATGGATTCTCAATAGCATAGGTCTTTTTTATTTTTGTTATTAATTTATTTTTATAGGTTATTTTTTATTTTTATTATTATTTTTTATTTTTAGTGTAATTATAAAAAGAATTAATATTTATGTGTGCAATCTTTTGTGATCCATCTATGGGTTAATATATGAGTTAAATATACATACGTTTCAATAAACATGTAATAATCTTAACAATGGACAGTTTTAACTTGTAAATAGCCTTTGTTACAATACATGGCTTATCACTAACACATTCCAATATGATACATGGTAATATGACATTTTGTTCAATTAATAAATTTTAGATAAATTAATTAAATAAGCATAACTAACTTAGAGGTAAATCTTAATCCTTGATATGTGAATATTATTATGAATATCCTAACAAAACTCTACCATATGCCTAATAATTACTAATAATCAAATTAAATTGTGGATGACAAATAGACATGCCTGTTTGCATAATTAAGTAGTTTTTTTTTTTTTAAGGAAATACTCGTTGAATATCCTACTAGTACTTCAAATCAAGAGAGTGGAA
Source organism: Pinus taeda (assembly GCA_000404065.3). NCBI lineage: Eukaryota > Viridiplantae > Streptophyta > Pinopsida > Pinales > Pinaceae > Pinus > Pinus taeda. The sequence continues at coordinate 87,278 of APFE030718593.1, read as the reverse complement.
CTATGACCTATCCAATTTTTCAGAGAGAGATATTATATTTGGTTCATGACCACTTGAGCTAACGGTCGTGCTGAAATATTTTAGATTTTTTTTTTAAATCGAAATAAATGTTTCTTTTTCATCAATAATAATAATAATAATAATAATAATAATAATCTTTTTATTAGGGGTGCTGAAGGAATATGGCAAACTAAGGAACTAGGGTTTCTAACCATGACACATAGTCTGAGCAAGCACCTTCTCAGGCTCCAACAGAAATTTCACCAAGACTGGCTCTATGATTTTGGATGCAGAGGACAATGAACAGTTCGATGGGGGAGGCATCAACACCTCCCCTCAAAGATTACAATCATGAAAACCCAACTAAGAGCAGAACTAAGAATGCAGAGAAGCCATAGGTACGGCCTGCACAGTAGCTGGAGAAGAATGGACAGGAAGATCTGGAATATGAGAAGGAGGATAAACAAGCAACATATTGAAAACCAAAGAAAGCTTCATTGTCCACATGCAAACCCATTGCCACAGAAAGGCCCAGGATCAAGCTGCCTAGTCACAAGATCAATGCCCAAATACAATTCATGAAAGATCATGCCGTGATTGGAAAATTCATAGGTTACTCGCCAACTAAAAAATCCCTGCAAGGATGGATCACCTCAAAATGGAAGCCCAAACGTCATGTAACTCTACAGCAGGACCCTAAGGGCTTCTTCACAGTCATCGTCAATTGCCTTGAAGATTAGAATCGAGTTCTAGATGGAGGACCTTATTTCTTCATTGCATCAGGTCTTTATCTATGTGGCTAGGTCAAAAGACTCAACCCAGATAAGGAAGATTTCAGCTAGGCACCACTTTGGATCTGCATGCACTTGCTTCAACTAGAATACTAGGATTAGGACACACTAATAGCCATTGGAAATGGATTAGACGATTTCGTAAAGGCAGCAAAGGAATCTAAGCTTCGAAGATACACATACTACGCATGGGTCTACGTTTACATGAAGCTAGGCCATGTGTTCCCAGACTCGGTAAGTCTTTTGCATGACGACCTTGAATGGATTCAACCCCTTGACTATGAACATGTACCCTTCCAGTGTAGGAGATGCCATGCCCATGGTCACCTCTTTCGTGACTATCCCTTAAACATGCCTCCTAAAGCCATAGAAAATGGAAACAAGTCTAATCTAGAAGGATTCACCAAGGTAGCTATCTGGAAAAAGCATACCAAAAAACCTCCCTCAGTACCAAAATTCACTGCTCCATCTTCTGATTTTCCATTCTCAAGCAACAGCTTTAATATTCAGACAAATCTAGAACAACATGAATCAAATACACTTGTGTCAGCATAGCCAAGCTCTGTTCCATCCACCTATCTATCCCCCACACTTATCCACTCTGAAACCAATCATCCATTGAATGCAAATACCTCTGAAAACCCTGCCTCAGACTCGCAACTCAACACCAACCATGTTCAAAACAAAGCCCTTTGGTTCGACAAAATTATGGACATCGCTGATACACTAGCAAAACCTTCTCAGCCACCAACCCATCTGAAGGGAGCCAGTGAGCAAAGTTTAATGGAAGAAGAACCAGAAAGCATTGATCGTAGTGAAATAGACATTTTTATTCTAGAGCAAGCTTGAAAAAGGAAAGTGTTTGACACAATACTGAACAGACAACTGGAAAATTTGGAAGTAGTGCTCACAAGAGTGCATCAGCATAATACTTTAGGCATACAAAAAGGAGGAAAATGGGATGGGAAACATATCATCAAATATGGGAAGAAAAGAGGTAGAAAGGTAGATCTACAACATACTATATTAATTGGGGAAATGCTAGTGCAGTCGGGAAGGTACTCCAAGTTGACCAAATATTACTGATCCCTACCTACTAGTCAACCATGAAGCTCATCTCATGGAATGTAAGAGAACTTAATGGTCCCGAGAAGTACAAAATGTTAAAGAACATGATTCAGTAAGAACAACCATACATTGTATTCATGTAAGAAACAAAATGTAGCACCAACACATTAGAATCCATATTATCCAAAGCCTTGGCAGGATGTGAAGCGATAATAGTAGACGCAACAGGTGCCTTAGGAGGGTTAGCCAGAGCATGGAACACTCAGCATATATCCTTAACAAATTTCCATGCCTCACACTATTTCATCCAAGCAATGTTCCCCCTAATCGGTACCAACATACATGGACATTTAACCAATGTTTACTTCCCTCAGGAGAGTACACAAAAAATTAGGCGATAAGAAACATTGGAGATTCTTAATGCTCCAAGAAATTATCCACTATGGATCACAGGAGGAGACTTCAATATGATCACAAGGCTGGAGGAAAAACTGGGAGGCAGAAGAACGCTGGACAAAGAAAGCAATAACTTCAAAGATTACATTCAACACAATCGTCTAATAGACTTACCTTTTGATAATGACATCTACACTTGGAACAAAAAAAGAGCCGACTCTTAGCAAATAGCATGAAGGTTGGATAGATTTCTAATTGCAGACAATTTTTTTCATCTTGGTGGTGATATATGCACCTCTATCCTTCCCTTAGTTGGTTCGGATCATTGGCCCACTTCTTTACAATGGAAAAATCCTGGAAAAAATAATAGAAGACCATTCAAGTTTGAAGCTTTCTAGCTTACCTACATTGATTTCAATACAATGGTCAAATCAGTGTGGGAAAGTTTCCTTCCCAATGGTGGCTCACTCATGTACCAATTCCAACAAAGATTGAAGCATATCAAAAAACAAATAAAAACCTGGAATTACACCACATTTGGCAACATCCTTCAAGAGAAAAAGGTTCTTGAGCAGAACATGATAGAGCTACAGCAGAAGATCATCCTAGAAGGCAAAATAGAGGAACATGCAGGACAGGAACAAATTCTACTAACACAACTAGATGAAAGAAGCAAACAAGAGGAATTTCTCTGGAGACAAAAGTTAAGAATTAGATGGCTAAGAGAAGGGGAACAAAACACCAAAATTTTTCATCGTACAACTATGCAAAGAAGAATGAATAATACAATCTCACACATTCAAAATTCACATATCACTTCAAAACTGTTCATCAAGAGCCGCCCACAGACAGATAGCACGCTATCAATGAGATACTTCAACATATTCCTAAACTCATTACAGAGGAGCATAATCAGCTATTATTAAGACCAGTCACCATTACGAAGGTCGAAGAGGCTTCAAATCAACTGAAAGCTGGGAAAACTCCTGGATCTGATGGTTTCACATCCAACTTTTACCATCACTTTTGGGACTTAATCAAAGCTAATGTCTAGAATGTCGTCGAAGAATAAAGAGTAATGCATTGGTTACTTTCTTCGCTCAATGCAACTTTCATTGCTCTTATTCCCATGGTGGCACAACCAAGCACACTAGAGAAGTTTAGGCCTATTGCACTCTACGATGTCATCTAAAAAATTATCTCGAAAGTCATAGCCAATCACCTCAAACCGCTCCTCCCTCTTATCATATCACTAGAGAAATCTCATTATGTAGAAGATCATCAAATTCTGGCTGGTATTATATTGACTCATGAAACCATCCATTCTCTAAAGAAAAACAAACAAGCAGGTATGTTGCTGAAAATCGACCTTTCCAAAGCCTTTGATAAATTTAGCTGGACCTACATAAAACATATGCTAACGGCCTTTAGATTTAGCCCAACCTAGGTTAGAAGGATTATGACCCTAATTTCCTCCCCACTTTGCTCTCTTCTTGTCAATGGGATCCCCTCTAAACCTTACCACCCTTCCAAAGCAATTCATCAAGGTGACCCTCTGTCCCCTTTCCTATTTATCATTATGGCTGAGGGTCTGGGTCATCTTATAAAGCATGCCATTCATTCCCATGATCTTAGAGGACTCTCTATTCATGGATCCCTTGCTATTACCCATCAACAATTTTTTGATGACAATATGCTCTTTGGTCATGCTTCTCTAAGTGAGAACCAAATCTATAAAGTTCTTTTAGATGCATTCTCAGAAGCCTCTAGCACCACCATAAACACTGCCCAATCTCAAATTGTTTTCTTCCATACTCTTATTGCCACCCAAAGAATCATTGCTTGAATCATTCGATTCTCTCAAGCCAAGCTTCTATCTTAGTATTTAGGTGCCCCTCTCATAGACTCGGCCTTAAAGCATGCTTCCTGGCATCAACTCATTGAGAAAATGGAAAATCGACTCATGCCTTGGACACACCGAACTCTCAACATGGCAAGCAGATTAGTCCTGATAAAGGCAGTCCTACAATCAATGCCCCTCTATCTCTTCTCAGTTCTCGCTGCATCGAAATGGGTGTTAAAGAAAATCAGGAATTTGCAATGCAATTTCTTATTCGGTTCCACAGGAGAAAATATAAAATGAGCATTAGTCAAATGGGATAAATTTTGCAATCCTAAAAAGTAGGGGGGGTCTAGGCTTACGTGATCCACAACACAACAATACTTTGATGGGAACACGAATTTGGTGGCAATGGGTATCCTGCCCATAGAAGCCATGGCCACAATTATGGACTACAAAGTATGCAAATAATATACCGCAACAAGAATTAATAAGGATAACTACCATGCTCATAGGATCCCTACTTTGGAACGCAGCCAAGCAACACAGAGAGGTCATCCATCAGCATCACTTTTGGGAGAGAAGGGATGGGAGGACGACCTATTTCTGGACAGATTCATGGCAACAGAGACCCAAAATTGTAGCACTCTTACCATGCATAAATCATAATGGAAACGACATTAACCAGGACGACAATGTGGCACATTTCTGGACTCTTAGCATTATATGGGGATTCAAGCAATGGAAACTATTGAGGCAAATAACATAGCAGGAAATGGAAGATTATAACATGGAGCTACACAAAGAGCTCACCAATAGAAGAATGAAAGTCAATACAAGAAGCGATGTACTCAAATGGGGATATACACTGAAAGGAACTTACACCACTAAAGAAGCATACTAGTTAATGTTCCAAACTCAGCAACCAATAGATCCTACTTGGAATCGTATTTGGACTGCAGGGATCTGGCCCAAAGTTTCCACCTTCATCTGTCTGCTGTATCATCAAACAATTCTCACATGGGACAACTTAATCAAAAGGGGATTTCAAGGACCATCCTACTATCAGAATTGTCAAAACAATGAAGAAACTATTCAGCACCTCATGAACTCCTACCACATGGCCAATCAACTCTGGGAAAAGCTCACTTTCAGATGTTAGCGACCTTGTAGAATTCTTGGGGATATAAAGGGCACCATTCACAATTGGACTTTAGAGCCCTATAACAACAAAGTTCTCAACAAGATGTGCACAATATTGCCAAGCCTCCTTCTATGGACAATCTGGAAGGAAAGAAATAAGCAAATCTTTAAAAATCACAAAAATTCCTTAGAAATCAAATGGACCAACTTATGTCAGAACATCAAGGAAACTCTTGCATTGCATCAATGGACCACTAAGGACATTCCTACCCAACCTCATGAACTAAGCATATGGGCTAATTAGAACATCCATCTCCAACCAACACAATTGAATTCCAATAGACCTAGCATTATAACCAGGTAGCTTTCACATTGGTTACGCCCCCCACAAAGTGTGATTAAGTTAAATTTCGATGGTGCCTCCAAGGGAAACCCGGGCAAAGCAGGATATGGGGGCATATTCATAAATCATGAGGGCCAACCCCTACTATTGTATTTTGGCTCCATTAGATGGGATATAAACAATTCTGCAGAACTGGAAGGATTGTGGCAAGGCATGAAGCTAGCTCATCGACATAATTTTTATCCCATTATTATAGAAGGGGACACCCAAATTCTAATCAATATGGTCACTCAAATCCAACAAGGAAGCACGGCTTCAAGAGTTGCCAAAAACTAGAGATTAATGACTAGGCTTCAGACAATAAAGAAATGGATAAAAGATAGGAGAGAAATAACTTTTATTCACATCAAAAGGGACACTAATAAAGTTGCTAATCTCCTGGCAAACATTGGGGTGGAATAGGATCAGATCCTACATTTTGGTATTCTCAACATTATAGATGACCACAACCAATTGCAAGTTTGCACTAACCTGATGCATAAGGAAGCTCAACCTTCGGATGCGGGTGTTAACTATGGTAATTAAGTTGATGAGATGGTACGATGGCAAACAGGGTGGCCACATGGCCCTCTACAACCTTTCCAAGGTCACCATGAATGGCATTCATGGCACCTTGCAGGAGTCATTTAATTCCTGCTCAAGTCAAGGCAAGGCCATTACCCACTTAACCATGGAGTCAGATAACTTTCCTATTATTTTGCCCGTAATTCACTGTGTATGCCCTCCATGGGTGGGAGAGCCGACTGAACGCACCAGCACTAGGCACAGATGTTGGCTTGTGAGCTACATTGATTTGGGTAATGGCTTCCACCATTCCCACACAAACCTCTATTATTTAGCTCATGACCTCCAACCCTTTGTAATTTCTACGCAAGCTCTTCTGTCAATTCCTCTTTTGCTCCTCCTAACTCTCTACCTGTTCCCATATCCACCATGGTCCACCACCATATGCGCAGTCGACATGGTTGCACGTGAGGTGAAATTTCTCATTCCCTTGCTTTGCATAGCCATGAATCTGCTTCCCCTTCCTCCTCTGCTGAAAATCCCCATCAGCACAATTTTGCAAGTCAGTATCCGAATACAAGAAGTGGTAGAGATAGAGTTGGCCTCCACAGCTCAAGACGTGAAGCCACAGTTATTCACACTGCAACCTTTCCTTTGCCTCTGCATCCTGTTCCTCACACAATGCAATTTCAATTTTGCAGCTCTTTGAACTGTCTGGTTATTGTAGCCACTCTGTCAATTTCCATTACCGAAGAGATGAAGCAGCATATTCCCATGACCATTCCTACGGAGGAGGCAAACAAAGCTGGCCTGAGTAGGGATAGTGGTAATAATGACGAGCAGGCAGTTGATGGAGGTTAGAACAGAAGGCACAGTAAAGCCCTTGCTGGCAGTTCGCATGTTGAGATGTGCATTCACAGTGACACGCAAGGCTTGGAGAGCCATCTAGATGACATGTCGGGCCTACAGGTTGAGGCTGGCAGCTTGGAGGAAGGCCATCAGGAATTGGCATGTGGCGATTCTGACAACCTAGATGACTGGGCGTGTCCAATTGTGGAGGAGCCTACTCCGGAAGACTTAGCGCTGTGTGTCATGTTTACCAGGTGGAATTTCTTCTAGTTATTAGTTTAGTTTTGTCCATTCTTATGTGTCCTTAGGATAATCTATTGGTCGATTGGTCTAGTCAAGATAAACTGTTGGTTTTGGTTGGTTGGTCTAGACAGAATAAACTGTGGGTTAATTTATGGATATATACTAGACATATCTTTAGACTGGTTTCCCCATTGTTGGGGCAGTCTCAGACAACTATCATGGATGCGTGTTGATTGGTCCAGGTTCCTTTGTGGCCAAGAATCAATGTAATTACTTTTTTTGTATCATATTAATAGATTAACCTTACTCAGAAAAAAATAACAATCTTTTTATTTTTTAATCAAAATCAATGTTTTTTTTCTTTAATTTTTAATAATAATAATAAGTTGAGGGAAACACCAAATTTATATATGATATCCCTACGTTTTGGGGACAAGGATTCTCTTTTGAGTAACTATATGATGAAAAGAAATGGAATTTTAAGTTTCTTTTAATTTGTTTTATGGAAGTGTAAATGCTTTACCTCTTTTAGATACGAAGCCATGGCCTTTTCTAACATTTATCACCCTAAAAAAAACTATTTATTTACTTACACATATACTTAACATGTATTAAATAGATGACATATGGTTCATACCACACCTTATACATGGGTCATGCAAATTATCCTAATCTTCACACATTAAGACTTATCCACACCAAATAACATATACGTAATTATATATATACTATGATCTAATATTTAACATTTTCACGATGGCATGGTTATATCATATGTTTTCAATTACATTGATTTATGGATTTTGCAATTGATCCTTTCAACATCTAAATACATTGTATTGTAAATTAATTTATGCCCTGGTCGCCTCAAACACATCCACTATCCAATTGGTCACTTGATCTGGTGGTTAGGATGAAGGTGGAAAATAATAAGGTAATCCTCTTCTCCTAGGTTCTCGAGTCTTCCTCTCATTTCCTTGTCTAGAGTTAGGATTTTTCTAGTCTGCAACAAGGTAACCAACTAGGCGTGTGTTTCTTTGCTAAAACACCCTTATGGAAACTAGTAAGGTGTACTCTCCTTCCTCTCCCCCTTGTTTTCTTTAAAATTTGTTCCTTCTAGGGTTCTACAACACCTAAATCATCTCCTCGGGGTTATGTCTTATAGGTCATAGTTATTCACCAAGAGCACTAGTGGATTTGGTGACCATAGCACTCCCCAAGTGCAGGTCTGCTACCTATACCTTTTCCCCTTTCTTTTTTTCTCACTTTCCAGTTTTCTGAGTTAAGTGAAATGATCTATATGTTTTTCATTCTTTGTTGTTTGACAACACTAGAGCAGATGCATTTTGGGTACTTTTTTGGTGATTTGTTTCATTATAACATTTTTCAAGTTCATATCTAGTCTACAATGCAAAATTAATTAGGATTTCCCTCCACTTGACCGTGAGGCTAACAATTACATCGATTCTTCCCCCAAGCTTCCACTCATCTAGACAATGTAGGTATAAACCCTGAGTTATCTAGCTTCCAAACCTCAATACTGCTTGGTCTATTTCAGAGTCTTAACTCACAAGATTTTTTTAAGGGAGGGTTCAACTCACTCAAAGTGAAACTCAAGAACTTCTTAAGGCTTTGAAGCATCATGCTAACCTGCACAACATCCTGTGTCAATATTTAATTTTTATTTTCATATCTCTCTCTTGCTCAGACTCTTTCCTTCCAAAAATAGTTGCCTTCCTTGGAACCATCCTTTTTCTAGGAAAGAAGAGAGTTTCCAGCTGACCTAACTATCTGGAAAGATTTATTTATTTATTATATATTTTAAAATATTTCTTTTAATACTGACAACTTCCTTTTTCAGTCATTTCTCAGTCACATCATTCATTAATCCTTCGTCTAGACCACATTTAGTTAAGTTCATAAAAGAAACAATACAAGTGAAATGTAAAGATTAAAACAATGACAAAAATATGCAAGGTATTCATGGGTTGTCACACCTTTTAGGATGAAACATAATAATTATATTAATAGGTTTAGATTTTTTTTTCTTAATTCAATCGGATTTTTGATGAAAGCTATGCTTCTTTATTGATCATTAAAATTTTAATCATGAAACTTTCACTTGAAAGATTATTTTCTCTCCTTTTAAAATAACCCAAAGTTAATTTGTCCATCCCTCTACAAAACTTCATTCTCCATAAGAAATGAATATATATATATATATATATATATATATATAATATATATATATATATATATATATATATATATATATAGATATAGATAGATAGATAGATAATATATATATATATATATCTTAATTAAATTAGGTCATTATAGAGATAATGTGTGGCTTATAGTCCAAATGATATTTGAACTTTCTCACATAAAGTCTCTAGAGCTTAATAGGATGTACTTTTGTGTCTTATACATATTATATTTGTCCTAGCACTAAGATGATAAGTTGAAAAGTGGCAATTAGGTGATAGGAATATGGACACAAGAATATACATCTCCTTTCTAAAAGTGTGAGAAACATGTTATTTTAATCACCTATGGACCCCTTTCAACTACCATGTAACTTACTAATTAGACTATTAAATCAAGCTTTAAATAAAGATATGCATATTATAGAAATTCACACACATTAGTAACATCTGTGAATTTGTCAATTTGTCAATAAAAAAAACGTTATGAATTCTATTTCATTTCTAAAAGTTTTGTTTCTATTTTAGGAGGAGAAGACATGTTTTGAGGAGAAAGAGTACACTTGACCAAGACAAGGATACGGGAAATGCCATCATCAAGCTTTATTAGTATCACTATTCATATGAGTTAGATTTAAATTTTAGAAATTTTAGAAACCAAGAAATGAAATTCATATCTATGATCCTTTTTTAAATGAAGAATATATATTATATTAACAACGAGTCTACAAATTAATAGATTGAAAATCTATCATTACCTTTAACATCCCCTACTAAAGAAGGAGATAACTCTAACTCCTAACCATCAAGTAGAGATAAAATCAATAAAATGATGATGGTTATTAAATTATCAACAAACCTAATTGTTTCTTTTAGAAGAAGCAAAGAATTACAAAAGAACCATAAAATATTTTTTTGAATATAGAGCTATGATGATCTAATATTATAGGATAAATTCAATAAAAATGAGGTGATAGATTTGCAAATTTTAAAACATCAACTAAAGAACTTATTTGTTGACTTTAGCATTTGTTTCTTTATTTGTTGACTTTAGCATTTGTTTACACCATCCTATGGAAAATAAGCATATTTTCATGGATTTATGCACATGCATTTTTATGGAAGATTTAATTCTTAGATGATCTATGGTATTTTGAAAATCTCTCTACAATAATAGGGTGGTTCTACTATATTTTCATAGAAATTTATAGGTGAAATTTTGCTTAGGCCTCGATGTTATCTACATTGAGATTGGTAAATTATATCAGGTGGGTCGTGGTTATGTTCAAGATCAACATAGCTATAGCCATGACGCATTATGAGGACCTCACCCTCCTATGTAGATGGCTAAATTCCTACCAAATATCATGGGAGTTTAGAAAACATTTTATAAAACCAAACTTTGATTGCCACCATAACCCATAATTTACATTATACTTACACAATTTTCAACTTAGTTATGGAGGGAAATGGATTCAGAATTTATACAATGCAATAGAGTCTAGCTAAGCAAGGCCACATTGATAAACTAGCCATTCCGATCATATCTCACATGATTATCATTAATGCTCAAGTTGTGAGTAGACTTGTTATTTCCCGATAGAGGCTCTTGTACATGTGGCATTTTCATTTGATGTTAATATGAAACAATATTGATAGACTTCATTGATAATATATAAATTAAATTAAATTGTGTTTGTAAATGTCTAATTATTTTCTATGTGTATTTATTAGGTTCTTATAATACACATATCAATATGGGATGCATCGACCACTTCCATTATTGACACAACAATTGAAGTGGTTTTTGTATAGATATACCTGACATGTAAGTTTTATGCATGCTTCTCCACTATTATTTTATTTAATCAAGTTATACTAATCATTAAATACATTTTTTTATTGCTTTGAAATTATTAATTTAAGAATAATATTGTTTTAATATTATTATTTTATATATAGAAAAAATTTCTTCCTTCACCAAGATCGATTCCATCTAATAGAAATGGTGCATAATACTACATAGTGACAAACATGGTAATAATATGTAATAAGCATATAAATGAGAGTTTTAAAGAGAAATATCATTTCTTTTGAAAGAAGAAACTATAATGAGCTATAAATAATAAATTATTTTCCAACACGTTATTTAAGTGATTTAGATAACACACTTTATTCTATTTAAGCATACCATTGTCCTTATATTTTTAGGCCTCTAGTTTGAAGTGTACTCTCGAGGTCATGATTTAAGAAAAGTATATTTATCCATGCAACAAAAATAAAATAATAAATATTCATTTTATTGACTTAATCATGCATAATTGACATGATGACAATCTGTTTGAATTACAAGGGAAGTGGAGCTTGGAATTTTTTTTCCATTTCGTTTACAAAAACTATGTAATTGACATGGTGATATTATTTTTAAAATAAGGGAAGTAATGGCTTCAATATTTCCTATGAACACACATATACACCACCACAACCTATGTTGGAAAATATCAATCCTAGTTGAAACTATCTTACAAATGTTGTGTCACACAATATTATTTACTACCTGATTTATACATATTCTATGCTAGTTTCCCTTCACCCAAATTTGACACTAAATAATAAACTTTCAAAAGTTGTATCATTTTTTTTTGTATTCCTAGGTTGGAATTAGCTATATGAAAATATATCGATATTTTTATCAATAAAAATGTAGCCGTACTAAAATTCCATAGATAGTGCAAAATTCATATATATCGACAATTTCAATATTATATGGATTTCACCATAAATAAGCCTCGTTGAATGACATTATATATTTTATATAAGCCATATTTCCCTAAGATAATGTTGTATTAATACATAGAAAAAGGCAATTACCTTTGACCATACTACTGTTAGTGGCCTTTCTAATAGATGAACTTTATATAATATCATCCTTAGTTTTATTTTGATGTTTTTAGTAATGACCACCCTTAATTTTTGCATCAATGAAAGCACTAACATGTGTTGGCATGTCTGATATTTTATTTATTTACTATACCATCACTAGAAAGGTGACAATATGTGATATAAATGAAAAAGGTAACGTTTTAACCCTTGTTGACACCTAGTTCTCAGCGACTGGGAGAATTTGAATGTGAACAGTCATCGAGAAGATGAACTGAATGATCACATTCATGTATATAACAAATAGCTACCTAATGGAATAAATGAATCAATTTTTCTAGAGTTACTCCTGGCCTGACATGGTATTAGAGCGCAGGTCCCAGGTTCCTTTTTTTAGTGTGCCTTGTAACTCCTCTGTCCTCTGTCCACTGCCTTCTGCTCTCTATCCCATAATCTATTGTCTCTGCTTGAACGCTGGTATGTACTATTTAACACATGGAATTCCTTGTTTTTAATGCCTGACAGTTGAATTGTGCGTTTGAATTTGGAATTGCTGCATTAAATGCATTACTCCTGTGAAATGTTGTTGTGCTATGCATATGAGAGTCGTGGATTAATGCGTATGGTTAATGCTTGAACGCTGGAGAACGTATGGTTAATTCCTGAATGCTGGAGCCTGAAGAAGAATACTCTCCCCGACTGAAACTCCAACAACGGATGATGCTTTAAGTGATGTAATTGATAGAAATGGGAGACTCAATCTTGATTCACTCCCAACTCAATCAACAGAGCAGCCTGGACCATCTCAAAAAGGTCCCCCAAAGTGGCTGACAAAGACACTTGAACGTGTTCATCTTGATGAAATTGGAAAAACAGGAACCAGAAATTCAAATCGACAAAATGGAGGTGATGTAGATGACTCTAATTCACCTGTTGATATGGATGTTTCTTATGATTGTGAATTGAACTTGTCTACAGATTTTGAACCAACTTCCTTTAAATAAGCTACTTCTCATGACGAAAGGAAAGAAGCGATGCAAAAGGAGTATGATGCCCTCATAAAGAACGGCACTTGGAAGCTGGTTGATCCTCCTTGGAACCAAACCAATTGGTTGCAAGTGGGTCTACAAGAACAAGTACAAAGCTGATGGCTCACTTGACAAGCACAAAGCTAGGCTTGTGGCAAAAGGTTTTGCACAGAAGGAAGGGGTCGATTATGAGGAAACTTTTGCTCCCACAGCAAAATGGGCCACCATCCGGACACTCTTTGCACTAGCAGCTCAGAACGGTTGGAAAGTCCATCAAATGGATGTAAAAACTGCCTTCTTGAATGGAGATCTAAAAGAAAATGTTTTTATGTCCCAGCCTGAAGGATTTGCTGTGAAAGGACATGAACATAAAGTATGCAAACTTGTGAAGTCCTTGTATGGCCTCAAACAAGCACCACGAGCCTGGTATGAAAAGCTAACTGAGCATCTTCTGAAACTCAACTTCAATCATTTTGATCTTGATGATGCAACTTTATTTGTCAAGAAAGTTGGCAAAACAGTTGTATATCTTGTGGTATATGTAGATGATCTTTAATGACAGGGAACAATGAAAGCTATATTGCATCCATAAAGAAAGAATTGGGGAAAAGTTTTGAAATGACTGATTTGGGCTATGTTCATTACTATCTTGGCATTGAAGTAACCCAACATCCAAAATCCATATTTCTTTCTCAAAAGAAATACATTGGAGATTTGTTAAACAGATTTGGCATGATAGAATGCAATCCTCTTTCTACTCCAATGGAACAAAACTTAAAGCTCACATCTATTGAAGGAAATAAATTTGAGGATGGAAGAAAGTATCGACAGCTTGTAGGAAGTCTCATCTACCTCACTACTACCAGACCAGACATTTCATTTGTTGTTGGAATCCTCTCCAGGTTTATGCAAAAGCCTTTTGAGGGACATTGGTCTGCTACAAAAAGAGTTCTAAGGTACTTGAAGGGAACTCAAGACCTTCGAATCAAGTATACATAGGTGGACGACTTCAACTTGATTGGATACTCTGATCAGACTTCGATGGAGATAAAGAAACTGGAGTATCTACTTCAGGATATGGTATGAATCTTGGATCAGGAGCTGTCTCTTGGAGATCACGCAAACAATCAGTTCCAGTAGATTCCACAACAAAAGCAGAATACGTGGCAACAGCTGAAGCAATGAAAGAAATTGTGTGGCTCAGGAAAATTCTTGAAGATTTGCAGGTAAAACAAGTACAATCAACTCCACTCATGATTGACAACACCTCTGCAATAAACTTGGCCAAGAAACCAAAGTTCCATGATTGTAAAAAGCACATCAATACTAAATATCATCTGATCCGACATCATGTTAAGGCCAAAACAATCCATCTCCATCAGTGTTCCACAAATGAGAAAATTGCAGACATCTTCACCAAAGCGCTTGGAAGAGAAAAGCTTGAAAGATTCAGAACAATGCTTGGACTCACCAACATCCCTTCATATTAAGGGGGGGAATGTTGACACCTAATCCTCAGCGATTGGGAGAATTTGAATGTGAACAGTCATCAAGAAGATGAACTGAATGATCACATTCATGTATATAACAAATAGCTACCTAATGGAATAAATGAATCATTTTTTCTGGAGTTAATCCTGGCTGACAACCCTATATCACTTGGAACTAATTATAAGATTTGTTGTGACTCTCCAGTTCTCATTGTACTCAAAGTCATAGGTTTCCATTGATTGATTTCGTTATAGATTTGCACCATAGGGATATCTCTGGCTTGTTGAACACAATGCATATTTCATATTTAGGTTAGTGTGAAAGAGAATGTGTTCTTCAATATATATCTTAATTAGACTTTGAGTATCCATATCCTTAATTACATACTTCAACATAACTAGGATATAATGGTTTTGCAAGTGTGTTAGGCATGAAACCTATAAATGAAATCCATTATATGTAATTATACTCTTCATAATTAAAATCACTATTGGGTATTTGATATCGTAATTCATTTAAAACCTCATGGGACATCCTAACAAGGTCCGATAGATCATTATTTGGTCTCAGCGGACGTTAACCACCATCATCATCATCATCATCATAAACCAATATTCAGTATGAAACCATGTCCAATACTTGCAAGTGGATATGTTGATATAAATAGATATCAATGATGACCTACCTATTCCACTAACTCATAGGACAATTCTTCATATTCATCGTCTTTCTATATGTCTTTGGGTCATGTACTCCTAGGATCATTTTGAGATCCTAAACTAGAATTAAACAAATTTCTATATGATAAAAAAGTCAACTTCAGTGCTGCTCTTAAATCTTTAGAGAACGACAAGTTTTGTAATATGCTTTTCTTATTATCAACTTTTCATAGTGGAGTAATAGATAGAAATATTTATATTATTTTTTTTTAGTATTAATGATTTTTAGAATAAATAAATGTTCATTTATGTTTAAACTATATAAATGAATTATAGGTTTTGAAACATTTTAAATAATATATATATATATATATATATTTATTCACATTATAAAAAAATATTTGCAAGAAGAAAACACGAGATTGAGTTTAACAATGGAATCATTTTGATTTAATTAGTTTAATCACATTGTAGTTATCCATTTTATAGATTTACAAATTTACGTTGAAAAGTCAAATTGAGACCAACCAATGTCACGTTCTTATAGTATAGAGAAATATTAGAAGTTTAAACCATTTTTACTCTTTTCTTTTGACATCAGTTAGTTTGTAGGCTATTTTGATAAAAGAGTACACTAAGAATCATTCTTTTATTTTTTATTTCAAGAATCAAATGATTTGTTTTTTGTTTTAGTCTTTTATAACATTAAATTTAAATTTTATATTTGCTTAAGTTTTGGGATGGGAATTAAATATTTTTGATTGATTGAAAAGCCAAAATTTTAAGTTCTTTAAAGGAATTTCAACTAAATGAAATGACACAATTTAAACTAAATGAAATGAGAGTGAGGAGAACAAATTTCTAATATAAAAAGCTAAAACTTGGAATTGCTGCAACTAATTTCAGAGTAAAGGAAATCATAATAATGACAGCTATAAAATAATTTGCTAATATAAAAAGTCAAAATCTAATTTTAATTTTATATTAATAATAAAATTATATAGGAAATTTTAATAATAAATTAAAATATAAATATTTTATTTATTTATTACAAATACTTAATTTATTATATTTATTTAAAAAGTATTATAAAATAAAAACTAATTATAATTATAATTTAATATTATTAAATAAAATTATACTTTTAATATTAATAAATATGAAATTTTAATAATAAATTAAAATATAAATATTTTATTTTATTTATCTTAATTTTTATTTTAATATATTTTTTTATTTATTAAAATATTATTATAAAATAAAAACTAAATTATAAGTAAATTTTATTTTAAAATGTTTAAATAAAAGAATTTGAAAAATTAATAATAATTATTAAATAATTGTAGATATAAATAATTTTTAATGTATGTATGTTTGTTTATTTTTAATTGGCCATTTAAATATATTTCTATATTATGAGATTAATAATATTTAGTTTTTTTTCCAATTAAAACTAGAATAAAGATTTAAATTTACAAAGGTCTATATGGTGTAGAGAAAAATGTGATAGGGTATTGTGTTAAAGCACTCTATGGTGTAAAGGTAACTTGTTAGAAACTCCATAGGCAAAAATCTAGCCATGCCCTTGGGTCCTGTTATCTTAAAACTCATATAGCAAAACAAATAGAATAAAAACAAAAAAAAATATTACGAGGATATTCTAAATTTATTTATATAAACTAATTTATATTATATTACATATGCTCATTTAGTTATTATCAAAAATAAAATCGATAATTTAAATATTATAGTTGTTCTAGAAATGTAAATTTTTAAAGATTCATATTTTTTTTTTGTAAGCTTTGGTGGGACTCTCGAATTTTCATGTCCATTACATACCCCACTACGGGGGAAGGGTAGCCCAAGATTTGAACCTAAGACTTCCGGTTCGGTGAGACTTCATTTCCACGGCCGTTGCCACTTGAGCTACTCCATGTGGACTAAAGTTTCATATTTTAATACAATTAGAAAATAGTATTTATTGAAAACAAAAATTGATTTATTAGTATAGTAATATAATAAATTGTAATATAAAATACTGAATATAAGAGACATTACAAACAATTTAACTACCCAAATATATATAAACAAAACATAATTATCATTATACTTTTACCATTCTGTAATCTATGGCATTCCATGGAATTTAAGGTTGACATGACATGGTTACTTTGGTTTGTACATTGGTTTTTATGGCATATCTTGAACTAAGCTATCCCTAAAGTTCACAATACACATTAGTCACGGTGATTTAACACTTTAATGCATGACTCCAAAAATGTCTGATAACCTAGGATACTTTGCACCTCCTGTGATATGTTATCGTGGCTTGGGAATATGACAGTCCTCGGTAGCAAGTGTTTGTTGAGATACCCAAATCCCTTGCCCTATGCTACAAACAAGGTCATTTGGGTTTTCTTTGCCTTTGTTTGATTTCTTTGCAACTGAGTAAACTTTTCTTCATGGCGATGAGGGTTTCTGCCTACCAAAACCCTGCTCATTGGCAAGCTGCAACATGTGCGATCCCTTGGGCAACTAGGCACAACTTTCCTTGAAGGTTTAGTTATTGTTAATATTACTCATCTTTCTCCCAAATGCGCCAGCAAGAGTTATGACCAGACTGTGTTGAACTATGCAAGTGCTTCCTACTTATGTCGGCTCGTCATCCACGGATGGAAGTGATTTCGAAAATCTTTGTCCTCACCCAGGGAAAGACTATGTTACTAGTAAAGTTTTTGGTATCTATATCTTTGACTGAGAGAAGGGGGTGAATCTAACCCTAGGTTCTTGGCTTACCAGTGAAGGTGGGTTTTGCAGGTTCAGGGCTATCTCACAGGTAGCCATTTGTTTTCGTTTCATTTACCATTAGATATTGCTTCTTTGTGAGGTTCCTCCTAACACCATTCTAATTTTGGTTGCATGTACAATCTCTCATTGAACCTTGCTTCTTAGCACTTTGGCCATGAGAGCAGTTTACTCATGTTTCTACTATCTAGTTTGCCTTCCAGGATGGTTTTAAACTAAACCAATGATGGATTTATCATTCAACAATATTTTTGGTTCCCTAAATACTTAGCATGAAGATGTGCAGCTGAGGCATTTCCCTAGTTTTCCTGGGTGGTAGTGTTCTGGTACCTCGCACACCTAGCACCTGGATGGGTGAACCAATCTTTCTTTTTAATGTTACCTTGGAACCAAATTGTGCTTACAATTTATGAACCTCTCATGTTGTAAGGATTAATGTATTACTTTTAAAAATGGTGTAAACATTGGTTTGATATCGTTCCCTACGAGAAACGTTTAATACATGGTTGTTCAGTTAACTGAGTCTAGGGTTTCTTTGTTTTGGTTTTAATTTAAAGATTTCTTGCATAAACAAATTTTGTTGGATAATTGCTTCAAGAGGTAGTTCTTATGTCAATGGGAGGGTTGAATGTAACATTTTTTTCTCTATTTAATAGGCAATATCATTCCTCCTTTCGAGTACTCTATTCGAACTTGTATATTGTTTATGTTCGGCTTTTCTCAAATTGGGCCTATTCTCTGCAAGGTCTTTGCATTTCTTATTTCAATTGGGTTCTGAATATTTAGAGGTTGCAACTAGCATTCTGCTAGAACTTATATGTTTATAGCCAGTCCATTAACTTTACAGCGATCTATGCGCTAATATTTATGGGAATTAATTGGTTTTTCTCTTGACCATAAGATGCAAGGTTCCTCGATTTTGACATTGTTTTCAATTATTCAATTTGCCATTTTCCTCGTGCGATTATTCAAGACATTTCTAAGTTTTTGATTCATGATTTCTATTCATTACTTGAATTTTATCTTGTCGAGATTGTAATTTTTTGCAGAAACGATACCGTAGTTATTTTTTGTTCAAGTGCATAATCTTGCTAGTTTTAATCTAAGACATAGAATAGATAAATGTTTATTACCTAACACAGATGAATTAATAATAATATTTATAATACTCATTTCATTTGTTTATAATAATATAACAGGATTAGAAATACCATTTCTTATTAATCATTGAGATATAA
This sequence comes from Pinus taeda, assembly GCA_000404065.3. NCBI lineage: Eukaryota > Viridiplantae > Streptophyta > Pinopsida > Pinales > Pinaceae > Pinus > Pinus taeda. Next base: position 67,733 of record APFE030718593.1, on the reverse strand, counting down.
AAGTTTAGGTACTTATATGTTCACTTCCTTGTAGCCAATAGTTCCTCTTCGGGAAGATCTCACCACCTAGTTGCATGTCTAGAAATTACATCCAGAATCTCCCCCGAGCTCTTCCTCCTCTGAATAGTCATTATGAGGTCTTTCATAGTTTGGTATCTTGAGGAATTAGGACTAACTGTCGAGAATCAAGTCACATACCTTTATGACTATACTCCAGATTTCCCATTGGTTTATTCCACCCATCTCAAGGAATTTTTTATGGAAATAATCTACTCCCTTGACCAATTTGATCTTTTACTCACCTCCATCCTCCAGCCTCGTAGGCCTTCCTCGAATTCTTCCTTTGAGGCGACAGGTGAGTAACCACCTTAACTTTCTCAGGAGGTTAACAATTGTTTCTTTCAGTTCTTGTCAAAAATATTTTAACGCTTATCATTCATTACTTGTAAAATTGATCTTGCCACCTAGGCACAATTATTTAATGTTATTTATCAAAAATTTGATGAAAGAATCATAATGGTAAATAAAGTAATCTGTAAAAATAATAAAAAAGTTAAATTTCCATGTAACATGGGGTGTTACATCTTCCCCATTTTATGAGGAACACAGTCCCTGGTGTTCTCTTTGAATTACAAAAATAGTGCAGGATAAGCTTTCCGCATGAAATCCTCTTCTTCCCAGGTGGCTTCTTCTGGGCTAAAGTGCTTCCATTTCACTTTAACCTGGGTGATGGCTCATTTCTACAAAGTGTTTTCTCTCTGCTCAAGAATACGAAGAGGTTCTATCAGAAATTCTCCTGCTGGTTTGACCTGCACATTTTCAAAAACTATCATTAGAAACTTTCAAAGAACAAATTATACACTACTTGTTTTATTAACTGCTTTACCTCTACATTTTCCCAGTCAATTATATGCTCAGGGTTGTACACATTTTTTTTAACAAGGAGACATGAAAAACATTGTGAACCCAAATATGGCTTCATAATGTGAGCTTGTACACTATAGTTCCAATCCATTCCAATACTTGAAAAGGGCCACAATAACGAGGTGCTAACTTAGCACAACCCCTCCATTGTGATAGCTTTTAAGTTCTAACAATTTTTTTTGACTTACTCCTCTGTCTCGACTAGCATATTAGGACCAAATGTTAGTATATTGATAGGACTATTCCAATATATGGCCAACCTACATATCCTTCCATACAATGCCTCGAAGGGACTCATTCCCAATGACTAGTGGCATCTATTATTATAAGAAAACTCTACTAAGTGGAGGTAGTATTCCCACTTATGTGGTTGTTGCATCACATACATTATTAACATACCTTATAAAAATTTATTCAGCCGCTCCTTCTGATCATCCATCTCGGGGTGGTACATGGTGATAAATTGGATCTATGTGCCCAATCCAGAGAAAACGGTTTTCCATAATGTGGATGTGAATTTTACATCCCTATCACAAATTACCACATTGGGTATTCCATACAATCTAATAATTTTTCTCATAAAAATATCTATAATTTCAACAGTTTTGTAAGTGGATTTTACTAGTGTAAAATGAGCGTCTTTTCTTATCTTATAAACCACCACCATAATTGAGTCATATTTCTTTTTGGTTCAGGGCAAAACTGTGATGAAATCTAGGATAGTTATCTCCCATTTCGAATGAGGAATAGGCATTGGTTGTAGTAGTCTGACGAGGTGTTGATGTTATGTTTTCACAAACTGACACTCCAAAAATTTGGCTAAATATTTAGTAATATATTTTCTTGAACCTAGCCAAAGATAATGTTTCTTGATAGCTCAAAGTAGTTTCTAGTACCCTTTGTCGGGGACATATGGTTTCCTATGAAATTCATCTAATTCCAATTGTTTAATAGAAATTTTATTAGGAACATAAATTTGATTTTTGAAAGTTAACAATTTATCTAGATTTATGGCATATTTAGATTTCCCCCCACCCCCTTATTCTAGGCATTAATTATCTGCTGCTAAAGAAAGGCATATTTCGAGTATTTAAGAGATGCTTCTTTAATCATATCAGGGAGGTTTGATGTCACTTGACTGAATTGTATTTCATAAAGACTATCCACCTTTCTTCTTAATGCATCAACAACTCAATTTTCTTTTCCCTTAAGTTGCTTCATTTCAGAGTCGAATTTTCTTAAGAAGGTTGTCCACCTGGCTTGACAGGCATTTAAACTGGATTGACTAAAGAAATTTGTAAGACTACTATGATCTGTTAGTAGCATAAATTTCTTCCCCACTACGTAGTGTCATGACATTTTTAGCTCATGCATTATTGCTATTAATTCAAGATCATAATCAGAGTATCGCTACTCATATTCCTTCAATTTGCAGGATTCATAAGCTATAAATTTCCCTTCTTGTGTTAATACTCTACCAACGTCACCTTCCTTACTTGCATCTATGAAAATAACAAAATATTTCTCTTGGTTTGCCATCCTTAATACGCGTATCATAGTAAGTAGATGTTTAAATTTCTCAAATCTTTGCTTCCATTCAGTATTCCACTGGAAAGTTTGCCCATTGCTTTTGTAATTAGGTCATGGGAAAAGAAATTTTTGAGAATCATTCAATGAATCAAAGGTAGTACCCAGCTAGGTCCAAGAATGACCTAATATCAGCAACATTCTTCAGGGTGGACCACTCCATAACGGTCTTAATCTTCTCTGGGTCAACCACTATAACCTCTCTTGATATGACAGGACCAAGATATTGTATCTGAATTTTGTAAAAGTCACAGTTGCTATACTTATCATACAACTAATTGTCCCGTAGGGTCTGCAACACAATTCTCAATTCATTTTCATGTTCCACCTAATTCTTGGAGTAAATCAATTTATCATCCATAAAAATCATCACAAACTTCTCTAAGTATGGCTGAAAAATACCATGCATGAGAATCATAAAAGTTTTTAGAGAATTCGTAACACTGAAAGGTAACAACATGAACTCATAATTATCATAACAAGTTGAAAGGTAGTTTTACAAGTATCTTCTTCCTTAATCCTTATTTGATGATAGCTAGATCATAGATTGATCTTGGAGAACACAATTGCTCCTCGAACTTGATCGAATAAATCATTAATTCATGGTAAAGGGTATTTATTTTTGATAGTCAGTTTATTCAATTGACAATAATCAATACATAATCTTAGAGCTTTGTCCTTCATTCATACAAACAATACGTGGGCTCCCCAGGGGGCACACTAGGGTAGATATAACCTTTATCAAGTAGTTCTTGCAACTGCATTTTGATTTCGGTTAACTTAGGTATGCTCATATGGTAAGGAGTTCTAGAAACAGGAGTTGTACCTAGAACTATTTCAATAATAAAAGTGATATCCTGCTTAGGTGGTAACCTGGGTATGGACTCAGGAAACACATCAAAAAAATCTTAAATGATAGAAATATCTTCCACGGAAGTCATTTTTCTCTTGGAGTTTTTGTATTCTACCTATACAACGTAAATTTGACAACCTTTCCTAATGCATTTTCCTAGCTGGTTAGCAGTAATAGCACATAACTTAATATTTTTCTTAATTATTTGAATTTTCTTCCCCTATCCTAATTTATTAAGGTAACTAACAAATTTTCCCTTACAATCTACTAAGGACCAATATCCTTCCAACTAATCCATCCCTATTAACACATCGTATGAAACCAAAGGGAATATATTCAAATTAATGTAAATCTGTTGTCCAGAAATATTCACATGACAATTTTTTGTTTTTGCAACTACCCTTTGCTTTGACCCTATGGCTAATTCAATTAACCAAAATTTTTGAAATTTACTTCTTTGTTGCTAGCATCCCTCTACAACCTTAGGACTAACATAGATTAAGCAAGCACCTGGATCAAACAAAATAGAAATAGATTGATTAGCGATCATAAACTCACACTCAATCATGGCGGGTTGGTATTTTTCTTGATGGTCATCAAATGCAACATTAATTCTAGGCATACTCCTCTCCACCTCCCTATCTGTGGAAGCTTATTGCATGCTCAAAATATGTTATGTTCTTGCCCTATGTGGACAGGTTTTGTAATAATGGGGCTCTCCACACCCCCAACATTACAGAGGTTGTTTATATTACTGGTAATTAATAGGCTTATTAACTCCCTCAGTCTGTCTATTTTTAGTAGATGCTGGGACTTTTGGTTGATTCCTTACTTGAAATTTACTAAAGGGCCTTTCTTATACATTTCTTCTACAGGAAACTTTTTCTTATTTGTTTTGGGGAAAAATTCTTCCCCTCCAGTTCAAACCTACTTTCGAATCCTCACTCTTCTATTTCATTTACTTATAACAGATCCCAAATTTTCAAACAACGTCATTAATCATCTTTGGGTAATCAAATTCCACCTTCTCCTTCATGAATTTAGGTAGAATACTAATAAAATGTTGAATTTTGGCCTTTTCTTCCTGCATATATGGTACACACCGTAATAGAGAGGTAAATCGTTTAACATATTTGTCCATAGTCGAAACTCCCAACCTTAAATCATGGAACTCCTTCCCTTTTTCATCATAATAACATTTTGTTAGATATTTATCCTTGAAATGCTTTTGAAATTATTTCCATGTGACCTGCTCTTCATGAATTTTCCTTACAGTTTTTATTTCTTCCCACCAAAGTGTGGCTTTACTTCTTAATTGATAAATTACCAGTCGCGCCTTGAGTTTATCATTGTAGTCATGGTTCTAGAAATATTTATTCATACCAATTAACCAAACTTTCATTTTATCCTCTGACTCAACTTCAAACATTCAGGGTTTTATCTTTTTGAATTCATCTTGTAGTTCAATTTTCTTTATTTTTTATATTCTTTGATCAGAAACATAATCAAAACATCCTTCTTCATTGTCCTCATGTCTTTCCCCTAGCTCAACATTATCTTCTCCTTGATGGGAAGTCATGGTTTTCTCTCCATTACCAGCACTAGGGTCTAGCCCTCATTGATTTGGTCGATTAGACATGATTTTTAGAATTATTTCCTACTCTTGTCGTAACCTTTCATTGTATGACCTCAAATTAGTCATTTCATCATGTAACTATTAAACAATTTCAAGTAGGACTGCATTAGCTTCTTGAGATTCTTATCTCAATTGCGTTCGCATATCAGGGTTGTCCCCAACATAAGCCACTCCTGGACAGTTTGGTGGATCGTGACCCCTCTACATTCTACTCTTTTGTCTTTATCTCTGTGTTCAACCATTCATACTCACTTAATTTATTTTGGTGTTATAATATATTTTATATATATTAATATTTAGTTATATATAAGTAATATAAATATCTTAAAATAGTATATATATAATATTGATATCTCCCAAACCTTATGTTGTAACAGCTTCAACCCAGTTGTAACAGACACTACAAGCAATTTAATTACCCAAATATATATAAACAAAAAATAATTATCATTATATTTTTACCATTCTGTAGCCTATGGCATTCCACATAATATAAGGTTGGCATGACATGGTTTCTTTGGTTTGTACACATTAATCACGGTTCTTTAACACTTTAGTGTATGACTCTAGGAAGGTCAGATAAGCTGGGACACTAGGCATCTCCTGTGCTAAGTGATCATGGCTTGCGAATGTGAGAATCCTTGAGTGTAAGGGTTTATTGAAGTAACTAAATCCCCTACTGTCTTCCATGAATGAGGTCATTTGGGTTTTCTTCACCTCTATTTGATTTCTTTGCAATTGGTTAATCACTTCTTCATGGCAATGAGGGTTTGTGCCTACTAGAAACCTTCTCACTGGAAAGTTGCAACATGTGCTATCCCTTGGGTAACTATGCACAGCTTTCCATGAAGGTTATCTTATTGTTAATATCATTCATCTTTCTTCCAAATGTGTGAGTAAGAGTTCTGACCAGAATGTGTTGAAATTTGCAGGTGGTTCCTACTTATGTGGTTCCAGAATGTGTTGAAATTTGCAGGTGGTTCCTACTTATGTCGTCTCTATGTCTTTGTCTAAGAGAAGGGGTGGAATCTAACCGTAGTTTCTTGGCTTATCAGTGTAGGTGGGTTTTGTAGCTCCAGGGATATCTCATAGGTAACCATTTGTTTTAGTTTCATCTACCATTCAATATTGTTTCTTGGTAAGATTCCTCCTAGCACCGTTCTAATTTTAGCACTAGGTACAACCTCTCATCGAACCTTCCTTCTTAACAATTCAGCTTCGAGAGCTATGTACTCATGTTTCTTCTATCTCTACTCCCTTCTAGGTTGGTTTTACACTAAACCCATGATGGATTTACCATTCAATAAGATTTTTGGTTTCCTGACTACTTAGCATGGGGATGTCCAACTGAGCCAATGCTGTAGTTTTCTTGGGTGGTAGTGTTTTGGTGCCTCGGATGCCTAGGACCTAGATGGGTGACCCAATTTTTGTTTTTAATGTTAGATTGGAACCCAATTTTGCTTATAATTTATGAATCCCTCATGTTGTAACGATTAATGTGTTATAAAATTATATATTACGGAGCAATGGAACACATAAAATATTGAATAAATATAAACACAAAAAACACATAAACCAAGAGAGACACAGATATACATGGTTCACCCAGTTTGGGCTACGTCCACCTCGAACAGCCAGTCCTTCCTTTCTATTATCCAGCAAAATGAAGAGACAAAACCTATAGTAGATCCATTGTAATATCCTCTATTTTCTCTCATAGTCTCACTTCTTTATTTCTCACTCGGAGAATACACATCTATTACAAAGCCTCAAATACAATGCCCTCATATAAGAGAGGGCTTGCCTTCTAGGGGAAAAAACCCTAAACTAAACATAAGTTCTACCATCAGATCATTCACCTAATCAACGACCCAGATTGACTAGAAATTACTATACTATTACAAGGCAATTTTACATATGTTTTTAGCTTTGGGGGCA
>APFE030718593.1:40841-60775 GCA_000404065.3 Pinus taeda | reverse complement strand
CACACAACAATCTCCCACTTGGAGAATGATTGTAGAAACTCCACCACTACTTCCTTTGCTGGACAATGACTCCTCTTTGGACCTAGCTGTTTCTCATCTTCATCGTCATCCTTGAAGACCAATTGAAACTAAACATATTCTCAGTTTCTCCTTGGTTATGACTTTTGTTAGCATATCTGCAGGATTCTGGCTAGTGTGTATCTTTTCCAGCTTCAACTCTCCATCTTCCAACATTGATTATATGAAATGGTACTTGAGCTATATGTGTTTAGTCCTATAATGAAATGTTGAGTTCTTTGCAAGATGAATGGCACTTTGGCTATCTCTATATAATGTGCCCATATCATGCTCCTTAACCAATTCACCCATAAACCTTTGTAACCAAATCATTTCTTTACTAGCCTCTGTAGCAACAACATACTATGCTTCTGTTGGTGAAGGTGAAACAACACTTTCGATTTTTGAAACCCAACTAACAGTTGTACCACCTATAGTAAATACATATCCTGTAGTGCTCCTTCTATTATCTCTATCACCTGCCATATCTGCATCAACATATCCGTGTAGAGAAATGTTTGAACCACCAAAGCATAATGCTTGATTTTCGGTACCTTTCAAATATCTGAGAATCCATTTCACTGCCATCCAATGTTTGTTTCCTGGATTGTTCATGTACCTACTTACAACTCCCACTACATGTACAATATCAGGCCTTGTGCAGACGATTGCATACATTAAGCTTCCAACTGCTGATGCATATGGAACTTTAGAGATGTAATCCATGTCTTCTTGGGTCTTTGGGCACATTTCCTTACTAAGTTTGAAATGGCTAGAAAAAGGTGTACTAACTAGTTTTTGATTGTGCATATTAAATCTTTTCAACACCTTTTGTATGTACTCATTCTGAGACAATGTTAATTTGCGATTTTTCCTGTCTCTAGTGATTCCAATACCAAGGATTTGTTTTGCAGCTCCCAAATCCTTCATTGCAAATGAATTTGCAAATTTTCTTTTGAGCACATTTATTTCCTGCATGTTAGATCCTGCAACAGCATGTCATCTACATACAATACAATATAATATAGCTACCATCATTTTTTTTTTTTTCAGATAAACACAATGATCAGAGTGATATCTAGTATAACCTTGTTCGAACATAAACTTGTCAAATCTTAGATATGACTACCTTGGAGCCTTTTCTAAGCCATACAAGCTCTTCTTCAACCTACACACTAGTTTCTCCTTCCCTTTCACCTCATATGCTTGTGGCTGTTGCATATATATCTCTTCCTCCAAATCCCCATGGAGAAAGGTTGTCTCTACATCTAACTGCTCAAGATGCAAATCTTCAATTGCTACTAGACTTAAAATAGTTCTAATTGAAGTCATTTTAACAAGAGGAGGAAATATTTCATCAAAAGAAATACCTTTCTTCTATGCAAACCCCTTCACCACAAGTTTAGCTTTGTACCTCTGTTTTCCTCCATCTTCTTCCTTCAGCCTGTAAACCAATTTATTCTTCAATGTATTTTTCCCTGTAGGCAGCCTGACTAAGTCCCAAGTTTGGTTATGTATTAAGGATTCCATCTCTTCTTCCATGGCTACCTCCCACTTCTTCCTGCTTTCAACCTGCATTGCTTCTTCATAACATTCAGATTCACCAGAATCAGTCAACAATGAATAATATAACGAACGAGAGTATCGTTCAGGGGGTCTACTTATCTTGGTAGATCTTCTAACACCACTTTCAGGTGTTTCGGATCCCTGTTGCTATTCTTGTGGTTGTTGATTATTATTATTTTTATACACCTTTACTTTTTCAGTGATTTCATCAAGGACTACATATTCCTTGTTTTCATTTTCCTGTTTCTTTTCCTGCAACTAATTCTTATATAAGACCTTTTCATTGAATATTACATCTCTACTCCTAATGATTTTGTGATTTTTATAATCATATAAGTGATAACCAAAATCATTAATACCATATCTAATAAAGGTACATTTCTTTGACATTGCCTCAAGCTTTATTCTATTTTCTTTATTAATATGGATAAAGGCCTCACAACTAAAAGGCTTTAAAAAAGAGTAATTTACCTTTTTACCTATCCATGCTTCCTCTGGAACACCACCATCCAAGGAACTTGAAGGCCCTTTGTTTATTAGATAAACAACAGTATCTAGAACATCTACACAAAACTCTAAAGGAAATCCTTCATGCAATATCATGCACCTTCCATGCTCCATGATTGTTCTATTCATCCTTTCTGACACACCATTTTCTTGTGGTGTTCTTGGAACTATCTTCTCTCTACAAATTCCATGCTCTGAACAATACCTATCAAACTCTTTGCTGTAATATTCACCTCCATTATCTTATCTAAGACACTTCAATTTCTTTCCTGTCCCAATCTCAACCAAAGCTTTCCATTTCTTGAAAGTATCAAATACATCATATTTATTCTTAATACAATAAATCCAAGTTTTTTTAGTTGCATCATCAATAAAAGTAACATAATAACAAGAGCCACCGAGAGATGATACCTGAGTAGGTCCCCATACATCTGTATGCACAAGCTCTAATTTTTTGCTCTTCTTTTCTTTCCCAACTCTGAGAAATCTACATCTCTTCTGTTTTCCATGAATGCAATTCTCACAAAAGTCTAAATCAACATTCTTCAAACCCAGCAACAAATTCCTTGAGTGAAGAATCTTCATCCCCTTTTCACTCATGTGTCCAAGCATATGATGCCATAATGTTGCATCTGCTCCTTTGGAAGTTAAAGCATTAACGAAGTTAGAAATACCATTGCATAAACACAATGTACCAAACTTTTCCTACTACCAGGGCTCCTTTGGTGACCTTCCAAGCTTTATCTATGAAAGTTGTCAAACAACCTTCACCACCTAACTGCCCTATTGAAATCAGATTTTTCTTTAGATTTGGAACATGCCTTACCTCCTTTAGTAGCCATTGGTTTCCATTCTGTTGTTTTACAAGAACCTTACCCATTCAAATAATTTTACAGGGTTTATCATCACCCAAATGAACTTGTCCAAAATATCCTTGAACATAGTCACGAAAGTATATCTTATCAGGTGTGGCATGGAATGAGGCCCTTGAATCTACCACCCAAGAATCAGTAATATTTTCGAAAGAAAGAATCAAAGAATCTTGTAACACCTCACCTGTCACATTTGCTTCATGATTGTTTTCTTGCTGTGAATCTCCTTCTTTTCCCTTCCAAGATCTACAGTCTTTCTTTAAGTGTCCTTTCTTTCTGGATTTCCAGCACACTATCCCCGAGTTGGACTTGGATCTACCTTTCCTTGATTTACTGTGTTATCTTGAGCTCTTTCCTATTTCCATTTTTCTTCCCCTAGACTCTGCACTCAAATCATTACCTGATATCTCACAGGAGCTTTTCCGTCGCATTTCCTTGCTAAGGATAGCACTGACAGCATCATCAAACTTTAAAGTACTAGATCTAGAAACAAAGTCACTAATGGCCATTACTAAACCATTCCAACTTTTTGGTAATGAGCACAAGAATAACAAAGCTCTAACTTCATCATCAAAGTTTACCCCTACAAAACATAACTAACTTGTAACAATATTAAAATAATTTAAATGGTCTGCAATAGATCCACCTTCCGACATCTTCATATTAAATAACTGTTTCATAAGAAATACCTTGTTTGAGGTCGAGGGTTTTTCATATAGTTTCTCCAACACCTTAATCAAACCCTCTTTCATTGTTTCCCTCGAAATATTGAAGGCGACCAACACTGCGAGGCACAACCGTATTGTTCCGAGTGCCTTTCTATTGAGAAGATTCCATTCTTCATCTATCATACTCCCCGACATCTTTGCTTTCCCGCCCAATGGTAGGTATAGATATTTTCGATATAGATAATCTTCCATTTGCATCTTCCATAGTGAGAAGTTTTGGCCATTAAATTTCTCAACCCTAAATTACCATATTCCGCCATTGCTCCCACTCGAACGAGGAACCCTTCTTTCCTACGAGTTTATCAGCCAAATAGACTTTCAGCTCAGATACCAATTGTTATAAAATTATATATTACGGAGCAATGGAACACATAAAATATTGTAGAAATATAAACATGAAAAACACATAAACCAAGAGAGACACAGATATACGTGGTTCAGTGGGTTTGGGCTACATCCACCCCGAATAGCTAGTCCTTCCTTTCTATTATCCAACAAAATGAAGAGACACAACCTACAACAGATCTATTGTAATATACTCTATTTTCTCTCACAGTCTCACATCTCTATTTCTCACTTGGAGAATACACATCTATTACACAAACTCAAATACAATGCCCTCATACGAAGAGAGGGGTTGCCTTCTAGGGCAAAAAACCTTAAACTAAACATAAGTTCTACCATCAGATCATCTGCCTAATGAACGACCTAGATTGACTAGAAATTACTATACTTTTACAAGGCAATTTTACATATATTTTTAGCTTTGGGGACATTGCCCCTGAAATCCCCGCCGGGGGACTGCTAGCCTCCAGACCCTCGCGGGGGGGACAAGTCCCCTCCACACCACCCCCACATGGAGGGGTGTACAAACTTCCTGGGAAATGCATCTGGCTAAAACAAAGACCTCTGAACAATCATGCTCCACACACAACATAATGTATTATTTTTAACTATGGTCCAAATAGACATCTGATATTTGTCCCTGCAGGAAAAGTTCGATACACGGTTGGTCAGTTAACCGAGTTAAGGATTTGTTTGTTTTTGTTTTAATTTACTGATTTCCTACATAAATATATTTTTTTGACAAAGGTTGAATGTAATCCTTTTTCTCTGGTTAATAGGAAATATCGTTCCTCCTTTCAAGTACTCTGTTCCTCCTTCTTTATATGTGAATACTATTATGAATTATCAATATCATAGCATATTCCATTGAGGTTAAATCTATACCTTCCACCTAATAATTACTAATAAATAAATTAAATTATTGAAGACCCATTATATGTTTATTTCCATAATTAAATATTTTTCCCCTTCTTTTATTATATATTATTGTTATGAGAATAATAATATTTAGTGCTTTCCTTTTTCCAATCAAACTTAGAATAGTGATTTAAATTTACAAAGGCCCACAAGGGCCTAGAGCAGAAGGTAAAATAATCGATTTGAAACTTCATGTGGAAAAATCTATCCACGCTAAAGGCTGGTGTGATCCTGGCCTAGGTGAATTTAACAACATAGATGCCCTTGGGTCATGCGATTTATCTCAAAAATCATAATCATAACAAGTAGAACAAAAAAATGATTTACGAATATATTCTTAATATATTTTGTTTTTATATTTTACTTAAATATTTATACATATTAAAGTGGATTAAATATGTTCATAAAATTATTATAAGAAATAAATCAAAGTTTAAATATTATATTTGTTCCTAGAATGAAAAAATTTTGAAAGTTTCATGTTTTATTACAATTTAAAAATAATATTTAATGAAAATATATTTTAATTTATTAACATAGTAGAATAGTCTATTGCAAGGTTTCTAGTTAGAATTTGGAAAAAACTTTTTGGAACGACCTTCATTTATGTTATTTAAACTAGTTTTTTGACTATATATATATATACTCAGCACCCCCAGAAACCCCTAGGGAACTTTGGTTGTAAGGAGTTCACTTGTCAAAGTTTTGAATTCAATGAATTCATGCTAGATTCTAGACAAATTAGATTGGAAAATAAACTAGAAAACATTCCAAAAAGTCACACTTAAAGAATACTCAATTATAGCACATGTTCCAAATTGTTCAACATTCTACAACTCACAGAACTTAGATTTCTATCAAAACATTATTAATTTATTTATTGAAAAATATTTTATTACTAGCATAACCATATAGTTTAAATAGTTGGTAAATGTAAATAGATATCAATCTATGATAATCATTAAAACACTTATCCATGATACGTCTCACATTGCCCATATTAAAAAAGTCATAAAAATTAACTAATTTATAAAATTATTTTAAATTATTACCAACCTATATCCATCCTAACTCTAGATCTACTAAGCACCAAGAGTGATCAAATCTCTTTTGCAATACCATGGCTTACCAATACCACATGCCCAATATGAGACTTTGATGCGACATTTTCTTTAATTAATTAATTTGAGATAAATTAATTAAATGAGCATAACTAACTTACATGTAAATCTCAATCCTTGACAAGTGAATACTATTATGAGCCTCATAATATATTCCATGCAGGTTAAGTTTCTACCATCCACCTAATAATTATGAATAATTAATTCAAAATCCTTGAAGACCCATTCTAAAATGGATATGCCTCTATTTTACAATACCCTGGCTTATCAATACCACATGCCTAATATGACATGATTTGATATGACATTTTCTTTAATTTCCTAAAAATTGTGTTCTTCTTAGGAGGAGAAGACATTATTTTAGGAGAAGAAGGAGTACATGTTATCAAGACAAGGATGATGGAGGTTTCCATCATCGTCCTTTATTATTTTTACTATTCATATGTGGTAGCTTTAAGTTTTTAAAAATTTCAAAACTAAGGAATTAGATATCTATTATTCTTGTTTAAATGGAACACACAAATTATATTATCTTGGATTCTACAAATGAATAGAACGCAGAAATGCCATCTCTTTTACCATCCCCTACTAAAGAAGGATCTAAATCTAACTCCTAGCAACCAAGTAGAGATAAAATCACTAAAATGATAATGGTTATTAAATTATCAAGAAACCTAATTGTCACTTTTCGAAGCACCCAAAATTGAGCAAAGAACCATAAAATATGTTTTTGAATATATGGCTAGGATGCTCAAATATTATAAGATGAGGTTGAATAAAATAAGGTGATAAATTTACACATTGGAAAACATGAACTAAAGAGCTTTTTTGTTAACTCTAACATTAGTTACACCCTCTAGTAGAAATTGAGGAATTAGAGACTAGGTGACTAAAAATGTTAGTCACTACAACTTTTCCAACCGAAATACTACCAAAAATGAGTAGTCTTAAGTGACCCAACTAAAAATAAATAAGATAAATGACTAATTTAGTCGCGAATTAAAATATATGACTAGCTAATGAATGATACAACTAAAAATGACTAACATGAATAACTAAATTAGTCTAGGATCAAAAATACATTTATTTAACAAGTAATAAAATAACATGAATTAGTCATTTATGTTAGTCATTTTAATTGCTTCACTTCAACAATCTAAACTTACAAGCGATAAGGGATTCTAAGGTTGTTATAGATTAGACTCTCAAAGGTTATCCTTCCTTAAACACTTATTTATTGGATCAATGGATGATTAGAGTTATGGAGATGAATAGAATCTTTAGGGTCATATCCTTTGATGACATTCATAGGGAATAAAATTCAAAGGCTGAAAAATTATCCAAAATGCGAGTGTACTTACAATTGGCTCAAATACATTATGAAAAATACCTATAAGGATAACTGTTGTGTAATGTAAATCATTTATATACTAAAAAAGGAAATTCCCCACAGGTATAAATATAGTTTAACAATAATTCCTCTTCATCTTCTTCATATTCACATATCTCTTAATGATGTATTTGGAATACTAATCATATTCCTCTTTATTATGTTGATTCTTAACACCTTTAGAATGAACTCTCCTAGTTTCATATCCACAATTAGTTCCAATACTTTAATCTTATTCACTATATATCTATATCTATATTCTAATTAGAGACATAAGTAGAGAGATAATGTACTTAAGTTTACTTTGTCAATTTTTGTTTACCTAACTCTTACCTCTATATACTATACACCATAATATTATATCACAATAATATTATGCAAATTAAAATTATAAAATTAAAAAATAAATTTCCACTTTAACAAATAAAGTTAAAAAGTAACCACATAAACACCATACAATAAATTAGAATAACTTGGAGGAAAAACTTGAAAAATGAAAATAAAATTTGAAAACTTGGTTGAAAAAATTGAGAAAACAAAAAATAGAAAAACTTGGCTACCAATCTTGACTCAATAGTGCAATTTGCCAGAAATAGACTAAGCGATGGTGAATGTCATTCTAACAGATAAAAGTTATCAAACTCATGGACATAATTTTTTCACTATCACATACTGATGTTAGCTACATGTACGCCCTCAAATCGCGATATGTATTTTATAGTTTAAATCATTCATAACCCCACACAGAGTAATGCAAACCATCAATATCACCAAATGACCATTAAATAATACAATATCATGTTTAAAAATTTTCTAAGGGTTTTGTTTTTCGTTCTTGTATCATATTTCAAGTAACTTCCCAATCTTATTGTTTGTCCTTCCGAGCTCTAGGGATAAAATGGAGCATAATATCTTTGGTGGTCCACATAAACAATATGGGTGTTATCTATATTCCCTACACCCAACAATGGGTGATATCATTAAGCTTGAAATGTGGGATTTCTCAAACTAAATTGATTGTAATTGTTGTTTAATATTAATTTGATGATGGTGGTGGGGATAGTTCTAAGGGCGTCACAAGCATTGAAAGAAAGATGGAGTATTGAATGCTCTAGTCATGGCCTTGACATGACCGTCTAATAAGGACAACCTTGAACTATTTTCATGTTGTGGATGTTGTGAGCCTCCATTACCTTCTAAGATGGCATCACTTCCAAATTGGTAGCGGCACCAATTTATTACTTTGTAAAAAAAAAAAGTAGTACTCTGTAAATGTTTCATGGTATTCTTTGATTTCTATTATTTAAATTAGTAGGGGGGATTGTTAGATGTCCATTCCAAACCTCACTTTTTTTTATTCTAATTACTCTAAACCTTTGTTACATCAACTCTTGTTCCTTTCTATCTATGTTTTGCATTTTTTGCCAGAGTTGTCGTCAAAGCACATGCACCTTGACCATGTAATTGGACAAACATAAACATACTCTTTGATTGATCTTTTACTTTTCCTTTTTGGACTCAAGGTATCACCACTCTTTGATTTGAAGTACTCTAGAGGTTTGCTTGTATCTTGCTGCCCTCATTTGATATAACAACATGAAAATATGAGGTGATCCTCTTGGTAGTCACATGGTGAGGCAAGCATGAAAAAATAAAGATCTATGATTAAATATCTCCCTGATGAAGAGAGCTAGACATCTCTCATTATGATATTAAAAGAAATTGGGGATGGATCTCCTTGAGTCCCATTAGATGTTGTGGTAGCATCCTTTGCTCTCATTGTAGAAGGGGTACTTGAAAATAAGGTGCATCTTTGTCTTGGGCTCATGTAGGTGGCACATTTAGCAGCTCCTATATGATTACTGAATATGATGATTTATCTCCACCTAACCAACCTAGAATTGGCTTAGAGAGATCTTGAGTGAATTCACCTAGGCTCTATGTGTATGGGGATGCATCATGATGCCATCATATAACTCGAAGAAGTGCTCAAGGTAGAAATACATCTCCAAGTCTAGGTTGTTTACAGCTGAGGTCCAAGTAACTAGCGTGAGAGAAGAAAACTATTATTTTGTGGTATTTGGAAGGCCTAGTACTATTTGGAGTGTTCAATGTGGAGAATATAGGGAGATTTATCTTGTACACTTGTGTGATGAAAGTTAAGGTGTCAAGGAGGACTTAGTGGTGTGTATATGCTAACTTGTTATGGATCTTTGGTAGAGAAACTAGAATTGGTTGGGAGTGATTCCTGGCTAGGAGTTGGTGGCTAGGGTTTTCTTATGGTTTCCCTAGTTAGGGTTTAGAGATAATTATGTTAGAAAATTATATATTACAGAGTAATGGAACACATAATATATTGCAGAAATATAAACATAGAAAACACATAAAGCAAGAAAGACACTGATATATGTGGTTCACCCAATTTGGGGTATAGAAATGAAGAAACAGCCTGTCCTTCCTTTTATATTATCCAACAAAATGAATAGATACAACCTGCAGCATGTCTGTGGTACTTTCCTCTTCGCTCTGACACAATATCCTCTCTTTCCCACTCATAATACACATCTACACATCTACTTGTACTTTGTCTCATAAACATATATGTAGTGGTCCTGTTGTCCAAAACTTTGTGTACTTGCAGATTTGAATTTCAACTTATGTTCTCATGATGAACGAGTAGTTAACAAACATATAGAAGTTAAAAGGGTAGATTAGGGTTATTATAAATCTATTGTAGTAAGTATTCTCAAATCTATTATATTCTTTGCAATTGGGCCCTAAGGGATGGAAACTTGCTCTATTGAAATAAATGTTTTTGATGTTTATTTTTATGGGCTGCCTGGTGTGTTTAGTTGAAAAGAAGTGAAGGATATTCTATTGGAATTTATAATTCAAATTCAGCTCTAAGGCTGAAATGTGATGGCAAATATATTTAGAAAACCATAAAGCTGAGGTGAAGGACTCATCACCATGATGAGGCCAAGTTTCTTCTTTCTACGACTCATAAAAATTACTAAGATGGATTCATCCAAAGGTTGAAATTATATGACAAGAGTATGGTTTCCTCTTCAAGCTTGTGTAAAAATAAAGGGAACTCACTTAGAGAAATAATGGGGAAAATGAAAGTGAAACATGTCTTATATAGGTAGCATGTTGCTCTTAAATATGGCACTCATCTGTATCTCATGTTTGGTTTAGGATATCCTCACTCAATCACTTCTCTTTCCTAGTATGGGTGATCCATTTTGCCTCTCATCTGAGTATTTCACTTCGTCATTATGACCCTTGGTCCTATGTTTAGTCAAATGTTGTCACACTTTGGAGTCATGTCACCTATCTGTTCAAGAGAACTCCTATCTGCAGTCTATTACCATACATTGTCTGACTCTTTGCTACAGTCTTGGATCTAATTCATGTTATTCCACTTTATTCCTCATTTCGTGTCGATTATGTGGGACTCATCATGTCCCTTCTTTGATGGGTCACTTCCTGTTTAATTCAGCTCATTATCCAGGAAGATGACTTAGAGACTCCCTTTCAGTACCTTAGAGCTTGCATGCCTTAATGGCAAGTTCTTCACAACCAATGGTAGGTTTTCGTCATTGGCCTTTGATTGGGTGATTCCAAGAGTGTTTGACTTCAACTTCTTTTTTCACATTCATGGATTGTATTGTTGTACCTTAAGAGCCATTGTCATTATTGGTGGTTTCTCTCATGCCTCTTAACATTCCACATAATTGGTCAGTAATTAGGTGGTTTTATAACATGTTCAACTTTGACACATTAATTCATATGTTAAAATTCATAATTTGATAGAGTTGGGATGTAGTGCAAGACCCTTAGTCTTGTTTGATATGACTCACGCTGCATGGAGTTATGTATTATTCATGATTGTACACATGTTTATGCTATATGAGTGGATGTGACCATATTGTGGGACTTTACATTTATGATGATCCTTCTATCTTGGATGGTTGTGTCCATACCTTGGATCTTAGATTTACAAATGATCCTTTTCATTTGGAGGGTTGTGCCCATACCATGGATCCTTTCACATATTTCTTATCATCCAGCTGGTTGTGTCCATACCATGGATTCATGTTTGATATCAGATATATATATGTATATGTATTCTTTATTTGCACGTCTCTTGATAGTGTTTATTCTCATCCTTGCAAAATCTCGCGTCCTAGCCATCACTCCTTGTTCTGCCTTCATGCTTTAGGGGGCATCTGTTACATAGTATTTTATGACACCTCTTGCACTTCCCTATGACATACCCAGAAGTGCTCAAAACATGACCATAGTTCATAATGTTCCCTGTGACTTCCTAATGTTTGAATATAGTTCTATGTGTAACACTTAAAATCATTGGTTGCCCTAGTTCAAAATACTGCTACATGACTGGTGCCCGAGTGAAGGAATGTTTTGTACCATCAAAAGACATGAATTTATTGATTATATTCAAGAAAATATCAGAATAGTAGCATAGTCTGAGACATGGTTTATCTTCCAAATAGAACATTTGTTCAGTGCACTTAAAGTACATACTATTCAACCACTAGAGAAACCCATCTACAAAGAAATATCTTAGTTCTTTGGATTGATTTTTAATCCTATAGATGAGAGAGTACCTACTATGTATGGATCTCTTTTATTTATTTGTTATAATATCATTCCACCTCATGCAGAAGCTCATTTTTCACCAAGCCCCCAATATCTATACTACTTAAGTGACAATTATAATTATGGATATCTGAGTGACTGACAGAATCTTTGTTAGGAGGCATGGTGGGTTGTATTACACATCTAGTCACTTGACAATGAGTGTGACCAGTACCGTGGGATTTAGATCAAATATCCATTGTGTAAATTTTAGGAGATATTTTTAGGAAAGTTTAAATGACTAAGTGGAGGGGGATATTCTCCAAATTAAAATCTTAGGTTAACTTTATGGAAAAATATCTAAAAATCAAAGCACTTCTCTGACATTTGGTGGGACTTGACCCACATCTCAAAGAATCTACATAAAAGTTTATATTTGAAATCTATAATTTGTACACTTTATGTAGATAGTTCATATTTTGAGAAGGTACTTGATGCTCTCTTTAAATCCTATAAATAAGGAAAATGTATCACCATTTGTGCATTTAAGTTAGTATTTTCAAAGTTCTCTCTTCTAAAGCTCAATGTCATTCTGTCTTAGGTTGCATTCAACAAGCCTGCACCTGTGCACTTTGATGCATATGTGAACCTAAATTGGAGGGACTCCTAGGAAGTATTGAGTCTGATACTTTCCTAAGGTCAACCAACAAAGATTTATTTTCTCACTTTTCTAAACTTTGGACCTTCATCTCAGTTCTCACCCCTTTTAATTTCTTTAATAAAATTTTTAGACATAAATTCTTAATTCTTCAAGTTTCTCTCTATTTAAGGTCTACATCAAATGTTCTAATCAATTTTTTCCCTTATGGTGACTCTTCTATGTCCATCTAGCTATAAAGGATATTTCCCTTTCGATACAAATTAAAATTTTCCATTTAGTATACCTTAGTTCCTATTAAACATTGCAAAAGTAGGTTTTGTGTCTTTTTTTGCGAGGATTATGGAAATTTAAATATATGGGCTAAAAAATAATCTCAAAATCATATATTTCTAAGTAACTCATTTCAATATTGAAATGTTTTATTTTTATAACTCATTATTTTTAGCATCCTAAGTCCTTTTGACAGTAAGAATGACAAAAAGGATAGCTATGTTTTGTTGATTTAAGAAACATTGAAACAAGAACACAAACATCTTCAAATCCATCCCTTGAATTCTTTTCAATTAGATTCCAACCCATGTAATAAGTGAAGGAATTCGTTTCATTGATATAATTACTTTTGTCACATAACCCCTAAACCTAATTTGACAAATGTCTACTAGGCTGACATTCCTTATATTTACTTCAATTAAAGTTAGATTCAAATAGTCATCACAAGTATTATATGAACAAATATTTGTCATGCACTATACTAATATTCTTCAAATTTCAACAACATTAAAGTAATGAGTCACACTCCTTGGGCATAATACTACATCCTCCTTCTATGCTTTACTAGATTCATGATGTGTACTCTTAGATTCAATAAATAAAACCTTAATACAAGCTTCCAAATCAACCCTTATGCATGTATTATAACTCAGACTAACGATCAACCATGGGCATTCAAGAAGAAAATATTATGTAGAAAGGCTTACTTTCTTTGCTACCTCAACATTAGCATAGATGAAAACTTCAACATAAATATAGTAAAGCTAGTATTACTTCCCATAATGCAATCATAGTCCTACTTCCATGGTATCATGTAATGTTAACATGTGTATCTTAGGTAGTATACACAATTAGGTAAAAGAGAAGCATTGGATGCATAATGTATAGCATAGATAAACTAAACCATAGTTTATATAGTTGATCCTTAACCATAGTTTCCTAATTTATATAGCTATCTCAAGCATGCTTATTCACTATGTTAAACAAAAGACAAGATATGTTACCAATATTGCATAAGATCCACATATTATGTTTCTTTAATAATCCTAACTCAGATTGAATTTATGTACAATAACAACCTAAAAAATTTCTCTTATATGCTTCAAAATTGCCAATATAGAGACTAAGAGTCAACATACAAACATCCCATGCGAACCAGATTATCTAAAGGATATCACTTAGAAAACCAAGCATCACTACCCAACAGAGAACTAATTCATCTAGATCACCCCCAGCTAAGATTTTTTACCATGGGTCAACTGCCCCTATTGATCTCTTCCATGGGTATCTAATATCCTCTTTCAAGATATGGTTTCCATTAGAGATGTCCCGCTTTTTTGGATCTTTTTATCGATTTGTGTAGGCCTTCCCCATAAAATCTCACCTTAATCTCCTGCAAGGCTTTTCATCATAAATGATTTGCTTTATCTCCTATAAGGCTTTTATATTTTTTTATTAACTTAGCATCTTTCTCTAGCGAAGTAGCTTAATGTATATTTATCTCTAAATCCATTAAGCTCACCTAGATTTGGATCTAAAAGTCTTACCATGAAAGGATTACCTATTGCCATTTACCAATGGGATTTGGCAAGAATATCATCTCTTGGTGTCTCTCTTTTCCAAGTGATTAATTATTTTATTTATTTCATAAAGAATTTACTTTTCTTGTTACACATTAGACCTAGATTTTCTCAGCTTAGGTTAGAAAATTTTTACATACAAGGAAGGGGTGTTACATACTCGACCCCTTAAATTTACATATTCGTCGATGTATTACTGCATCATACAATAATATTTTTTCATTCACAGGTATTTGTCTCTGAATTCCTATACTCCCATGGCCTTTCAATTTGATGCAAGTCTTCCGATATATATATCAGTTACAAGGAGCACATCTCCTTCCATCACTACTTGTAACATTTGTTTCAATCAATTTTGTGAGAGATTTTAGATGGAGAAACTCATATATGTTTACCATAGTCAATATCATAATTTGATATACAATACTACTATTTGAGTAGTGATGACTTATATTTCCACCATTTATTGTATTTGAAGAAATGCATGTTCCTCCCCTACATTCTTTCAAGCCTTTACATTCTTGTCGAACGCTTGCTTCTTGTAGTTTCCCCCCATACAAAAATTCAAATAGCACATTTTCCAAATCAATATGTACAAAATACCATATCAAGTTAGCCCACACATAACCTTCAAATTCATATGTACCCATCAATTATATATCATTTGTAAGCATGAAAAATGATAATCATAATCATTTGCATAGAACATTGAAACAAACCACTCATACTTATCCTTAGTTTCCACCTTTGTCCTACCTTCGTACGGAATCTGGATCAGTTTCCTTATCAAGAAATCACCAAGTGTCTTCATGCGTACATGAAAATAGTGTGCATTACACACATGTGACTATACATGTCATGGATTATCATGCAATACATGTATCCATACCAGTACCATATGTACTACTTGTAGCAAGTACCATTTGTACATCTTGTACACCATATCGATCTCAATAGCATCACTTGCACAACGTATAATTCATCCACATGTTTCCAACCATGTTAGTATTATGCCAAAAATTCCTTCATTTATTTATAATACCTTTGGGTAAGTTGAACAAACCGTGCTCAGTTTATCGATAGGAGAATATGGAATTTCATGGACCTGTTCCACTTCTGCAGGAAGTGAAATTTTTTATGTCAAAGTATTATAGTGCATTTATTTAGAAAATCATTTTTCTTAGTCATGTGATTGCAGTATGATGTTAGCAAGATAGTATCATAGAAGTAATCATGCATACTACAACTTTATCATACCCATAACTTTGAGTTTCGGGATTAAATCTATCACCTAGACAAGGTTTTAACAACAACAAAATGTGACTTCCACTTAATCATAATGTAGACAATTAACTATGATACTTAACTTTATCTTTAGTTGATAAAATGATTGTTTGGTACTTAAAAGTACTCCATACTTAACTAGTCATGTCATATGCTCTTTTACACCTCTTCCAACATCTTATTGACCATGAATAATTCAGTATAGGTATAAACTCAATTCCCCTTCATGAGTTATAAGTGAAAATTATAACGTTTTCAATTCCACACCCTTTAAGTTTTTAGGCACTATGTGTGCCAGGGTATGATCCTAGGGTATTTACATGTTAAAACCTCCTGTTAACATTAAGTCACCCCTAAAACAAAGAGATCAGTTATCAACTTTACTAGCATGAATTCTCACGTGGTTTATGCAACAATTTTTATGTTGTCCTATTCAACCCAGACAACACTATCAATGCAACTTGTTAGGTAAACTTCCCAATATTGCTTGGTAGGGAATAGTGGTACAATAAATGTATTCCAGCAGGTATGATTGTGCCTTAAGTGACTAGTTTGATGGATCCCCCTATCATTTCATAACAACCTCGATTACCAGTACGAGATAGTCATCCCTATGTTTGAATCATTCTAATGTTTATTGTTGCATGATTGGTTATCCTTACAACCTTCCTGATTGCATGCATTATGTTATTACTAGCATAATATAATCATAAGTTGTACTAATGCAAAAACCTTTTCAGTTTATCAAGAATTTGCTTATTAATCCAGACCATCATGTTGTAAATCTAGGGCACCATTCACATTATTCATTAGGTTGCTTTGAATTTCTCTAATGCATCAAACTCCATCATGTCTAATCTATAGTTATAATTTACTTAGCTAAGTAGAAACCCACTGTTTATTATTCCCTTATCGCTTTCCTCAAAAGTATAATTGTAAGATCTTCAATCATCCTATTGTAGCACCTTTCTGAAAGGTTCTTCTCTATGGGATATTAACAAAACCCCATATATATCTAGATGGATCTGTCCGTTAAGTTTCTGGAGTTTGAGGTTGCACATTTTAAGTTATATTAGAAATATGAGTGAAATTTTGATAATGTGCTCATAAGCTCAATAATGTCTTTCTACTATTAACCAAGAAGTACTAGGACTTGCTTTTACACTCCCATTATGTATTTACACTAGAGGTACTTTTGTTTTCAGTCCCATTGACTTTCTTATGAAGGTCATACAATTATTAATGTATGATGCCTTCCTACATACAGTAACTTGTATATCATGTGTGCTTACTCTTCACACTTTGACCCTAGTTCAGTCCATATTTCAATCTAAAATTTGTGTTTCTTATTAGTTACAATGGTTTATGTATCATTTCACTGAAGAACATGTAGGTCCAAAATCTTGATCCATTAATGAAAAAGGTATTATAGAATTTATGTGAAGTTGCTTATGTTACTTAGTGCAATGGATCGAAAATATTACAAATAACATAAAAACATGAGCAAATTGAAAACACATTCAAACACATCAACACATTAAAATTTAGTAAAGGAGTTAACCAGACTTCCTGGCTACATCTCCTCATCCTTTAGATTCCAGTGGTGACTGCTTTATTTTGTATTCAAAATGCTATTACATGTATGATCTAAGAAATAGAGACTCAAATGAGAAAATGTACCTCACCATTGCATTTGGCTCGAAATTTTGAGTCAAACGAGTATAAACTTGAACGGACTTGGCCACTGTGACTTCCAAACCCCTTAGATTGATCCAAAAATACCTTTGTCCTTGCAAAACCACTCTCAGCTGACAAAAACCACATCATCTTGCACAAAATTGCCTCGGTCTACAGGCTGATAGCATGGCAGGTTCAACACCTACAAGTGTTTAATAAAAATTATGGTGGTTTGGTTAACCAAGTCCCACCCTTGACATGTTGGTTACGAGATGTGTGTGAAGGAGATTACATATATAAGGTTGGGGGTCAATGGGTTGAAATCCGTGCCTAACGCTCCTGCCATTTTATATTGGATATACATAGATATTCACACTATACGATAAGGTTTTTGCTATATCACTTTGCTTCGTTAGTTTATACATCAAACATATGGCATTATATACCATGTTTGGCTCAGTCTTACAGTGAATGTAGGATAATAAATAATGAACTAAGGGTTCTAGTGGCCATGAGGTTGACCCCGGTTATCGGCCCTTTTTCTGGCGACTCAAAACTCATCAACCTTAAATATAAACTTATATTGAATATTCATAAGTCCCACCGTACCCCATCCCTAATCCCCAAATTTTTTGAAATAAGGCGAGATTGGGAAAAATCCAACTACCACATGCCAGCACCAGATTGGCCCATATCAACTAATCATATCACGACATGTCACCTCCTCTGTTGATGTCATCCAGGACAAGTGGTGTATTCCGGGATGACCCATGTCCTGCTGTGTTATGAAACCAACTCACAAAATGATAGAAAAGGTACTTGAATGCCTTAGAATTCAACCTCTTTGAGGAGGCAACCTCCTTTACATTACACAAATGAACAATTCTTGGATGATACAAATGACAAGACCTCCTTTCTATATATAGGAGTCTAAGGGGTCATAATATAATCAGAGCCAACATAACAATAATAATGTAAGGGCACAATAATAACAATATGGGGACTACATCTATACAAAAATATAATAAGGGGGTTGTACTAATAATGATAACGGGTTACACTAGTAGTAGAGGGGCGTAACATTTCCCTCTCCTTCAAAAAGTGTTAGCCTCAACGCTTGAGTAGTTCTTGATGCTTATGTATAAAATTATTGTCCTCCCACGTGGAATATTCAGCAGGTAAGTTCTTCACTTCATGAGATACTTTGAAATTGATTGGTTTCATAGCTGTCAGGTTCTTGTTTCTGTGACTACTTTGGGTTCCAATTTGATTTTTCCTTCCTCTTCAAGTTCTAGGAATATTGTTTGAATTGGAATATTCTGCAGCTTTTGAATGAGTGGCCACACTTCTTTGTCCTTCTTCCATTCATCCCTTTTGTTTGAGATTTATCAATTGGCTAAAAAAGGAGTTTCTCTTTGTATCCTCATAATGTGCTATCATTTCCTCCATGAAAATTGACCACGTGACTAGTGGTTTACAAGAAAAAAGCGCTTTATACCATAAAAATCGATTCAGTTCTAAATAATTAGATGCAATACATACCTTTTGTAATAATGGATGGGCTACTGTAGGTCGTGATTTCAGAATTGGAAGATCTGAAATTACAAAGTTACAGTCATTTCAAGATCGAGCTCCTAAAATGAAGAAAAAGTAAGATGAGGAAGTTTGATGGCAAGGATCCAGTAAATTGGATACTACAGATGGAGAAATGTTTTGATTTATACGATGGAATAGATCTGCATATAAGCTGGGAGATCTAAGTGGAAAGCATTTTCACCAATTTTGTCAAGTATTTTGAAAGGGCCATATCTAATTGGTTTCAACTTATTACCTTCCTCTTGCAGTATTTATTTGTTGATGTACAACCATAATTGATCACCAACTTGAAAACTATGCTCAACTCGATGCTTTTCATGCCATGCCTTATACCTTGCTTGGCTTCTTTCTAACTATTCTTGTACTCCCTAGTGAATTTTCTGGATTTGTTCAATGAACTTGGTTGCTTTGTCCACACCACTGTGTCCATCAACTACTATGTCTTTACCAAAGACAAAATCCAAGGGAGACTTTGGTACAAAACCAAAACAAGTCTCAAAAGCATATCTTTGAGTAGAAGAATGTTTTGCATGGTAGTAAGCATGCTGCACATAACACAAATGCTCATCCCAAAGTTTGGGATGCTTGCTACAACATCCTCGGAGCGACTGTATCATTGTTGATCCGGATTTAAATAGGAACGCAATGGATTACAGAGATAACCATAAATACAGAGATGCGATAACCATAAATAGAGAGATGCAGCGGAAATAACACTTCATTTCATTAATGGAAAATACCGAAATATGCTTACAAC
>APFE030718593.1:26692-39684 GCA_000404065.3 Pinus taeda | reverse complement strand
GTGCTACAATTACGGAAACTGAAAAACTGAAAGAGACAGTTGCGGGGGTCCAAATGGGATAGGTGGGTGGCCACCAACATCCACCTGGATCAATTGTCTTGTTGACCACTTCCATCTAACAATCTATTTGGGGATGAAATATCGTGCTCTTCTTTAACTTTGTTTCCATTAACTCCCATAGACTTTACAAAAATTTCCAGACAAATCGAGAATCTTGATCGGATATAATAGAAGTGGGTAACCCAAAATGAGCCCATACATTTTGAAAGAACAACTTTACAGTTTGTTTAGGTGTGATTGGTTTATTACATTGTGTCAAAATACACATCTTACTGAACCTATCCACAACTACATACAAATAATCTTGACTCTTTCTAGACTTTGGCAATCCCCCAACAAAATCCATGGAAACACTTTCCCAAGGATGAGAAGGAATTGGAAGTGGAGTATACAAGCCTAATTTTCTATTACTTGGCTTGCTTGTAGCACACATAGTACATCCTTTAATATATCTAGGAACTATCTCATTCATTCGTGGCCAATGGCAGAATCTTTGTAATTGTGTAGCTATTTTACTTACACCAAAATGACCTGATGTGAAAGAAGTATGTGCTTCTTGAATTATTTTAACTCTTTTAGTTTGTGGAATGCATACCTTTCCCAAATTATATAACAGTTTATCCTTTATGAAATAATCCAATTATTCTACCATTTTTCCATGACTTAAGGTTGCATATACATCCTTAAAATTTGTGTCTTTAACATATTGTTCAATGTAACTTTCATGAATTACTGAATTATGCTTAAGTATTGTGGATTCATTTATAATTGGTCTTGATAATGTCTACAACCTTATTATGTATGCCCTTCTTATATCTTATAAGAAGATGAAATTGTTGTAGAAAACCCATCCATTGATAGCGTCTTGATTGTTTCAATTTAGTTTGTGAGTTTAAATATTTTAGTGGTTAATGATCTATGTGTATGATTGTTTCTTTACCCATTACGTAACGTTTAAAATTTTTAACACTCTGAAATAATGCATATAATTCCTTATCACATGTAGGATAGTTAACTATTGTTGATGTGAATGTCTGAGAATGAAATCATATAGGCTCTTTGTTCTGCATTAGCATTGCCCGCATGGCATATTCACTTGCATATGTCTTGATCTCAAATGTATGCTGAAGATCTGGCAATGCTAGTACTCATGTTGAACTGATCCTTTCTTTCAATGTGTCGAAGGCTTTCTGTTGTTTGCCTCCCCACTGAAACACTTGTTTCACACTTGTCAAAGCATGTAAAGGAACTGCAATCAAAGAAAAGTTAGCAATAAACTTTCTCCAATATTGTGTTGCCCCTAATAATCTTCTAACTTTTGTAGCAGTATTGGGTTTTGGCCAATTTACAATGACATTGACCTTAGAGGGATCTATCTTCAATTCACCAATCCCTACAATATAACCCAAATAATTCAAAGATGTTCTGCCAAATTCACATTTTGACAATTTTACATAGATATTTTCTCATTCAAAACATCTAAAATATGCTTTACATTCTTTACATGTTCATTCCATGTTCTATTGAAAACAATAATATCATATAAATGGAATATTACAAAATCATCAATGAATGGTGTAAATAAATCATTCATAACTCGCGTGAATGTAGTTGTAGTGTTAGTTAAGCAAAAAGGTATAACCATCCATTCTTAGAGTCCATGCTTTGTTTTGAAAGTAGTCTTCCATACATCGTGTTCTGCAACTCTGATCTGATGGTAGTCGCTTCGCAAGTCCAATTTAGAGAAGTAAACTGCATCTTTTAACTGATTTAACAAATCATCAATATGAGGAAGAGGATAATGATTCTTCATTGTAATTTTATTTAATGCTCTAAAATCAATTCACATTCTCCACGAACCATCTTTTTTTCACACTAACACAATAGGTGATCCGCATAGTGATGTGCTTAGTCGAATAAACCCTTGATCGAGCAACTCTTGTACTTGCATCTTTATCTCTGACTCTCTAGAGCTAATAACCTATATATTCCAATGTTAGGTAGTGGAGCATCTTGCTACAAATAAAAATCAGGTTCTATCTTTCACTTGGGTGGAAGCCCTTTAGGCTCTTGAAACATAATATCATAATCGGAGACAACCTTAACTAGATCTTCTTTCTATTTAGGATTGCAGACTTGGAAAGCATCGGATTTATCAATATCCTTTGCTTTTACAATCATAAGTAAAAATTGTTTACTTGAATTTATAATTCTTTTCATTTGTCTTAAATTTATGAGAGAGAATTTATCTTTGAGTTCGTGAGCCCTTACAATATATTCAATTCCATCCTTAGTGAGTTGATAATTATTTTCATTTTGAAAGAAGATAGAATTTCTATCGTACAAGTATGGACTTCCTAATATAATTCCACGTATGTCCAATGAGACTATGTCTAACTCAACCTCATCTACAAACTTTGACCCAATAGTGAAACGAAGTTTACATTGTTTTGTAACTTGTAGCTTAGTTTTATCACACACCCAACCTAATGGATATGGCTTTTTATGAGGATTTGTTCCTAGACCCAACTTCTTTACAATTGCTTCATAAATCAAATTAACTTGTGACCCACTATCGAATAAAGTATCAATTCTAGTATGCTTGGAAATTACTGTAATGTGAAATAACTCATTTTGTTTCCTCTCATCATTATCATTATAAAAAAAATGTGAAGAAGTAGTTGTAGATGCTTTAGAATCTTTACCTTTTATTCTTGTAGTTGTAACTATTGTCTCGCACCGCGAATCTAATCCCAAGTCCTTTTGAATAGCAGCAACATTCTTTCGCTCTTTACTCCCAAACTTCTTAGGCTTCAATTCCGGATGCAATGACTAGCAGTGTCCCTCATCGTAAACTTCCTTCTTTCAGTGAGTGCATGAAGATTTATCCTTCTTCACAGTGTTTGTTTTCTTTAGCTTCCATTTAAGTTTCTCCTTGTCTTTATTCTTTAATCAATAGGTTTGGATGATTTCCCGACATCTTGGGTTACACTTTTACCTCTAGCTTCTAGATGTTTTGCTTGGACTGATACATCATCTAAGCTAGTTGGATTAAACATAAGTATGGTATGCCTCAAATAACTATGAAGACCACCTCTATATTTCAACAACTTCTCTGGTGAGTCCAATGATATGCATATTGTTAAAGCTCTCTTACGGAATTCTTGAGTATAACTTTGAACACTTTGACCTTTTAATTGACATAGTGTTTTCCAACTCATCATTGCTTATTGCATATAAGCCAAAGGATAAAATTGCTTTTTAATAGTAGAAACAAATTCATTCCAAGTTGAAATGATTTTACCATGCCTTCCCACCATACAAGTGTGGTTCCTCCAAGTCGAAGGCTAGCAAGCTAGATCTTCTTCCTTTTTCAAACAACTTTCTGCACCCTGCAATACACTTCAGTTTGTCTTATCCAATTATCAAGATTTTTAGCATTCAATTATCCATCATAAATTGGCAAATCAAATTTTACATCTAATTTGATCAAAGAGGTTTTATTTTTCTTCTTCTTAGAAGGACTAGATTTATTAGAAGAAGAGGATGATGATCATGATGATGGTGATGATTGAGGAGATGGTGGAGGAAGCATTTCTCCCTTTCCCTTATCTTCTTGAACTTTAGGTGATGAAATGCCTTCATCTTTGTTGATCTTAAACTCACGATACATATCTTCCACCATTGCACTTATCATCATGAAACTATCCAAAAATTGAGATTCTGACCCAAGTGGGGTTTCATCCACCATCATTCTTTGGGAAAAGACCCTTCCAATCTCTATATTCACCTCAACCAATTCACCTTCACCTCGTGTGAGCATTAGCCTAGTAAGAATTCAAATCTTCACACAAACTTGTCAAACCTTAAAAACCTTGAGATTTGGTACCACTTGATCCGTTAATGAAAAGGGTATTATAGACTTTATGTGAAGTTGCTTATGTTACTTAGTCCAATGGATCAAAAAGATTATGAATAACATAAAAACATGATCAAAATGAAAACACATTCAAACACATCAACACAACAAAATTTAATAAAGGAGTTCACCAGACTTCCTGGTCCTTTAGCTTCTAGTGTTGACCTCTTTATTTTTCCTTCAAATGTTGTTACAGGAATGATCTCAAATACAAAGACTCAAATGAGAAAATGGACCTCACCATTGTGTTTAGCTCAAAATTTCAAGTCAAACAAGTATACACTTGACCATATTTGGCCATTGTTACCTCCAGACCCCTAGGAATGGTCCAAAACAACCTTTGTCCTTGCAAAACCACTCTCTACTGAAAAAAGCCACCTTGGCCTGCAAAACACTACCTCAGTATACGCACTAGTTGTATGGCAGGTTCGGTGCCTACAACTGTTTAACAAAAATTATGGTGGATTGCTTAACCAAGTCCCACCCTTGACACATTGGTTAATGGATGTGTGTGAAGGTGTTTGCATATATAAGGTTGGAGGTCGGTGAGTCGAAACCCCCTCCTAACACTCTCGCCAATTTATATTGGATATACATAGATATTCGCACTATATGATAAGTTTTCAACTATATCACTCCACTTCGTTAGTTTATACATCAAACATATGGAATTATATATCATGTTTGCCTCGGTCTTGCAGTGAATGTGGGATAATACATAATGAACTAAGGGTTTCGGTGGCTGTGGGATTGACCACGGCTGTCAGCCCTTTTTTCGACAACTCAAAACATATTAACATTAAATATAAACTTATCTCAAATCTTGACAAGTCCCAATGTAGCCCTTCCAGTGCGGTCCTCTAGCAGAAACTTAGCCATTCCAAGAGGTTAGGGTTTCGATCCTCCCTTATCCCCAAAATTTAAGAAATAAGGCCACATTGGGCAAAATTCAGGCTGCCATGTGTCAGCACTGGATTGTCCTATATCAACTAATCATATCGTGACACATCACCTCATCTGCTAATGTCATCTAGGACAAGTGGAATATTCCCAGGATGACATGTGTCCTTATGACATCACCCTGTTGATCGTTTACCATTGACCGTTTACTTTGACCTTTGACTTTTTAACTTTTTTTCCTTAACTTTCCAAAAACTTTGACTGGCTTTAACTTATTCATCCAGACTTAGATTTACTTGCCGTTCACATTGTCAGAATTGTATCGATGAGCACTTCAACTTGATCCTACTTTCATCTGCATTTGAAGATTTTGATCTAGAGGAAAAACTGGATCCATTTTGGATTAATACATATGTTTCCTATTAAGGTTAAGTTCCCTTCAATAAAAAATTCCCTAATAGAAAAATTACATTCCAAATGGATTGCATCATTACATATAGATGCACTAATCAAAAGATTAAATTGAAAGAGAATTTGTACAATTACATAGTCTTATACAATGACCTTTCCTTCATGAGCTTAACAATATTTCATAGGAACCTTTACGAATAGATATCCTTATATAACACCTTAGAATTTATTCTACGATGGAACCCACTTAATTAACCATCAACGTTTGTTAATGTAGATAGTATGTCTTAGGTCTCTTACATGATGAGATATGATTTCCTTTTATATACTTTTACTTTTGTTTTATCCTCATGTTGTCCATGATCTATGGAAGGAAACAATTGATATTTATTTTATTAGTTGTGATAAGAGTGGCAATTTTAATTGACTGGAACAACAGGTTATAGCTACGAGCATGTTAGCACCCCATTTTGTTGTAAACAGGGGATCAATTTTAAGTTAATATTGTAGTGTTTCCTTTATGTTGGAACAATTTGGGAGTTAGTTGCTCAAAAAGAGTCTCGAAAGAAAAATGATAGTATCTGCAACTGATTAATCAACATCATTGTTGCCACCCAAATGTCTTGATGTTGTGTACCATCATTTAGGCTGTCTCATTTACTGAATACAAAATTCATATTATTTCCGTCGTTTTCATGGTTCTTTACTGTTGCTTTTGCAACTAATGATATATAATATAATTTACTAATATTCTTTCCTCTATGCTCTTATTGAGATAAATTGGAGACATTGTTCTCTCCTCTATGCTCTTAATATGTTCCCAAGAACTCATTCAGGTGTTTGTTTCACAAATCGAGAATAGATAAAATTCTTTGAAGTGATGAAAAAAACTATCGCAATTTGTAATTCCTATATTTTCAAACTTGAGAAAAAGCATTCAATAGCACATGCATATGAGAACAATTACCTTTTACACATTCAAGAAAATATTATGTTGCAACCCACAACTCATTATTTTGAAGCCCAATGGGGCATCAAGAGAGATACTTTAACCTTGTGACCTTGAATTTAAAGAACATTAGTCAAACAACAAAAGCATATAAAAATCTTTGACTTTTGTCATGTTGAATATGGATTAACGTGAGTCAATAGTTGATATAGAATTGTTTCCAATAACAAACGAAGTGCATGACTCAAAAGTAGAATTCAAACCAAACAATCAACAAGACATTGGGTTTTGTAAAGGAAGTGTTGCAGAATTATAGTCTTCTATATCCACGGATAAGGTCAAAAGGGAACAATCATCCTTATGGTGATTTTTTACGTCCATCTAGTGGGATAGATGCGGTCGCTTTAATTCAAATGCTTTCAAAAGTTGTGTTAATTCTAAAAGTAGTAACCCCACTAAAACAAAAGGTGGAAAAGATAAATTTGTTGGTAATACCATTCTGTCATTATGTAATACCATTTCCTCAAAAACATGTTGGGCATCATCTATACTATGGCATTTGGCATACATGTCTAAGATAGAGTTTTTGACAAACAAGTTCGATACAATTCCATCCCAAGTGAGATAATAGTGGATTTCCTTACCCCATTTCAGTGTTATCTAATGGCCACAAACTAGAAGCACACCAGAAATAGTGATAGAGTTTGGCCCCACACCTCTCGATTTCATCATAGAGAAAGTTTCTACCGCTTCAGGACCGACATGACAACACGAGCTTTGAGAACACTCGGAAATGTAAGGATATCAGGTGACATATCTGACTTATTCTGTCAATTCTTTCTTATTGTACACGCTTGCAACAGACATAATACATCATCTAAATTACCAACATTAGTACTTCATGTGCTTAACACCTATTTACACAATAATGTAACATTTCTGACCTTTAGACAATAACCATTGTTGTATATGTGGTTATGTATATTTGACAAGTTGTTTCATTTACTTCATTGGATCTCGGTCAATCACACTCTAATCTAAGAAATGTCTATGACACATTTCACCTACAGGATTTTGTTTCTAACCTATCCATATTTTTATGTAATAGAAATTGTATTATGCTATCACCTTAACTATTCCAAAATCCCTTAATTTACACTCGGTTTGAAAATAATCAAATATATATCTATATATAATATAAAATATATATAATATATATATATATATATATAATGTAATAATATATATATTATATATATATATAATAATATATATATAGTATATAGTAATATATATATATGTATAGTTATATATATATATATTATATATATATATAGATATATATTAATATATATAATGCAGCCTTAAATGTAGGCCTTAGGAGAGGTGCACCTTAATTTGATAGCATATTGAGGTAGGGTTGGTTGAAGTCCTTCCAAGAATTCTTTAGAATTGAACTAATACTAAATTCCTTATAGGGTACTACCCTCAGAGAAGATATGTCTTGATATATGACCTAGATGGGATAGAGTCTAAAGTGATTCCTTAAAAATATCCCCACAATGCCACAAAAGTCGAATAATTAGAACAATTATCTTACAAGGACCGCACTTTTTCAAAATGCATAGAAACTGACCATTTCTTGACAATCAACTTTTAATGATTTGATATATTTTATATCGAGTGGATTAACATATACATGTTATTACTTCCACATTCCCTGAAATAAATAGTTTTACTATTTAGATTCAACCTTTATGGCTTCTCGGTTATTTTTCTTATAAAAAAATTATAACCAAAACCTTTCAATGAAACCTCTTGTTTTTTTAGGAGCTAATTTAGGTCCCTCATTCCTATCTTACAAAGTTGGATTGGCCCATAGGCCGCAATGTTTGAACTTAATGCTCTGATACCATTTCTCACATAATCCCTAAGCCTAATTTAACAAATGCCTACTAGGTTCTCATTCCTTATATTTGCTTCAGTTAAAATTATATTCAAATAGTCATCACAAGTATTACATGAACGAATATTTATCATGCACTATACACGTGTTCTTCAAATTTCAACAACATTAAAATAATGAGTCACACCCCTTGGGCATAATACTATAGCCTCCTTATATGCTTTACTCAATTCATGATGTGGACTCTTAGGTTCAATAAATAAAGCCTTAACACAAGCTTCCAAATCAACCCTTATGCACGTATTATAACTAGGAAGAACAATCAACCACAGGCATTCAACGGGACAAGATTATGCATAAAGACTTACTTCTTTTGCTACCTCAATATTAGCATAGATGAAAACTTCAACATAAATATACTAACGCTAGTATTTTTCCCATAACACAATAATAGTCCTGTTGCCATGGTCACATGTAATGTTAACATGTGTATCTTAAGTAATATGCATAATTAGTTAAAAGAGTAGGAGTGGATGCATAATACATAACATAGATAACCTGAACCATAGTTTATACACTTGAGGCTTAACCACAGTTACTCAATTTACATATCTATCTCAAGCATGATTATTCACTATCTTAAACAAAAGACAAGATAGCATAAATACTGCATAAGATCCACATATTATGTTTCTTTGCTAGTCTTAACTCAGATTGAATTTATATGACACAACAACCTAAACAATTTCTCCTATATGCTTCAAAATTGACAATATAGAGAGTAAGATTCCACATACTAACATCCCATCGAAACATATTATTTGAAAGCATGTCACTTGGAAAAGCAAGCACCACCACCGAACCTGGAACTGATTCTTCAAGTTCACCCTCGAGCCAAAGTTCTTTCCATGGATTAACGGCCTCTTTTGATCTTTTCCATGGTTATTTAATACCCTCTTTCATGATATGCTTTCATTAGCATCATCCCACCTTTATGGATCTTTTTATCCATTTGCCTAAGCTTTTCCCAAAAAAACTCGCCTTTACCTCGTGTGAGGCTTTTCTTAATAAAGGCTTGTCTTTATCTCCTACAAGGCTTTTATCCTTTTTCTTAACTTAGCATCTTTCCCTAGCTAAGTAGCTTGATGGATATTTATCTCCAAATCCATTAAGCTCATCTAGATCTGGATCTAGAAGAAAGGATTGTTCATTCTCATTCATGAATGGGATTTGGCAAGAATCTCATCTCATGGTACCTATCTTTCCAAGTGATTAAGTATTTTATTTTTTCATAAAATATTTACTTTTATTGTTCCACTTCATACCTAGCTTTTCTTTGCTTAGGTTAGCAAATTTTTACATACAAAGGAGAAGCGTTACATTTATTCATAGGCAATTTCAACAAAGGAAACTATGGAACTTGTTTCTAGATGTTTTGACGGAATTTTCATCAATAGTTTTAACAAAACATAGATCTCATTCTCCTTTATAATTAAGGTTTTCGAGAAAGAGTTGTAACTCACTTTTATCAAATAGCTTAGTAATTGAGTTTTGGAATTTGGAAAAGGATTGCAAAATATGTAGTTGGAATTTTAGATATCCATTTTTTAATGTATCACAAAAAATTCAACTAATTTCACAACTTTTAATAGAAATTCTACAAAGCTAAGTCTTCTTGCAGATTTTTTTGGAACAAACTAACAAATCATCAATATACACTATATCATACAAGTTAAATCTTTGAAATCGTCTTCTCTTCCCTTCTGAAATTGAAGAAGGACGTTATTCAACTTACATGCAATTACCTTCATTGACAATGGCCATGAGGAGCAATGAAGGCCATCTTATATTTTGGAAGGAATTTTAATTGATTGAATCCTAACTCCAAATCAAATTTTCTAAAAAAAATGGTGCATCCTCTTATTTTCTCCAAAATTGCAGATTTGTTAGGTATAGGTTACGTGATATTCTGCAATACTTTATTGGGTGCCTTCTAACTTCTCACAAAACTCGGTCTGTATTTTTGTTCCGATATGTTGAGACAAATTTCACGAGGTCAACTCAATATTCATATGTTATACATCGTCTTAACCTTATTATTGCTATAAGTCTCGCTCTACATATCTCCAGAAGTCTCTCCCAGCTGTCACCGCTCGAGGTATGCAACGTTAAACGGACGGGGAGGCTAGGTATCTTCCCTTGCACCTTTAATCCAACTTTTGGGTCATTCGTTCCGCCGACAATTCTCTCATTCAACTTTTGGGTCATTCGTTCCGCCGACAATTCTCTCATTCGCAACAGTCTGGTTATGAAGGATTCCTTTGCGTTTGTTTTCCGGGTTACCCATTCTTTGTTGTTGACATTGTTCGGTGAACAAAATTTAGCATAAGCTTCATTCGGCGTTGTGACGACGTTTGGTCGTATAACAAAAACTCACTTAAAATATCCACGGTGATAAAAACTCCGGGTTTCTTCTCAAGCGTGGATTTCTAAAGGTAACTAGGGAAACTAACCGAACTCTTAGTTTACTTTAAAAAAAAAAATTGGCCCATTGGTTGCATCCAAGACCCATGTATAGGATACGACGTTTTGTCCGTTCAGGGTTTGATAACAAAAAGTCACTTAAAATATCCTTCCATTGGTGCCATCCAAGCTCGATGGTTACCATACAGCAATTAACATTTTACACTACACACTTGTCATTTTGAAATACGATGTGTATCCTTAATGCTCATTCAACCCGCTTCCATATTTAAGTTCCTTACCAAAAAAAATTATACTCAAGAATCATTTATTTTATTTTATTTGTTTCTTTGATTTTATTAAATTTAAATTTTATATATATCTAAGTTTTACAAATTTGGGGATGGGAATTAAACATTAAGTTTTACAAATTTGGGGATGGGAATTAAACATTTTGCAATTGATTGAAAAGCCAAAAATTTAAATTGTTCCAAGGAATTCCAGCTAAATGAAATGGCAGTTAGGAAAAAGAATTTCTAATATCGAAAGCTAAAACCCGAAAATTATTGCTACTAATTTCAAATTAAAAGAAATATTAATAATGACCCCTAGAAAATGAATTTCAAATATAGAAAGTGTAAATTAAAATAATAGTTTTCTTATTAATAAATAAGAAATTTTAATTGATATATATATTATATATATATATATAAATTTATTAATAATTTATATAATATAGTTTATATAAAATATTATTATAAAATAAAAGATTAAATTAAATAAGTAAGTTTTTAATTTTAAAAATTATTTAAATATAAAATTTGGAATAGTAGCTTGATAGTTGTTGGTATAGATACTCGGATGCGGGTGTTTTAATGTCATATTAATGGAAGGGCTTTCCTGTGACGACATCTGGTCTTGCAGGTGGCAAGGTCGCACACTTCTCCATGCCTCCCCTTGGATAAAGCAAGCTCACACAGGGTACTTGCTGATCACTTGGCATTTTGAATTTACTGCTCCATTCGATTG
Source organism: Pinus taeda (assembly GCA_000404065.3). Taxonomy (NCBI): domain Eukaryota; kingdom Viridiplantae; phylum Streptophyta; class Pinopsida; order Pinales; family Pinaceae; genus Pinus; species Pinus taeda. Next base: position 28,047 of record APFE030718593.1, on the reverse strand, counting down.
AGAAACATCACTTGAGGTTTTACTTATGGGTTTGTCGGCTCTCTCATCTATCATTTCTCCCTGGCCTTCCTGCATTAGCTTGCTTCAAACTCTGTATTTTTGCAGCGCTTCGGATGCAACTTCAAATGTCTGTTTTCTGAATTGTAAGTGGCTCACTTACTTCAAGACCTGCCTTGTTTTGACCTACTTCAATTCCCCTGCAAGTTGTTTGTGCATTTTGATAATGGTGCGCCAACGTGCCCGCAGTCGCGATCGTGGTAGGCATGGAGGTCGTGGGCGATCTCATCCTGCTCCTTCGCCTGATATCCCTTTGGCTCCTGTGTCCCCTCCCTCAGCAATTCCGCAACAGAACAGTTCTAGTGGTATGCCCTTCCCACATAACACCTTCCAGACCACCCATTTCAAATTTCATAGTCGTCTCAACAAGCTTATTCTCTCAGCCAGCATCACTGTCATCTTTGCGGAGGAAGAAGCTTGGCCTAGAGCTTCTGTGTATACCTCGGCGACGCTGTCTCAGGGTGGCCATGGAAGCAAGCAGCACGGAGAAGACGTGGGCAATGTGTTCAATTACAATGATGTGCAGGTAGAGGGAAGTGTGCCTGAGGGCATCAAGCCACCTGACAGCAACCTCCAGGGAGTCTCGGGCTCTATTGATCGGGCAAGTTGTTCCTGTGGCATTCAACATTCGGTGGATCTTTCAGGTGGCAGCGGTTTAGATGCTGAGGATACAGTAGGCAGTTTTTGGGTGGGCAATGCTTACCAGGTGGTGGAGGAAGTTAAGGACCATGACACGGTCATTTGATGCCTCGTGAGCCCTATTTGCTTCCCCAGCTTTTCTCTCTGCTCTCTAGGTCACTGCGTTATGTTTATTTGGTTTTGAAAATGTCTTTTTTGCAATGGGTCTTCGATGCTGCAGTTGTTTTTGCCTCTGGGTATCTAGTCAGTATAGATAGCATGGTTACAGCCCTCCATATGACCTTTCTATGGTTTTCCAACATGCTAAGTTCTCAATGTATGGTTTTTTGGAATTTTGTACCTGATTTTCCCATCCTTGGGATAGTCTGGATGTGTTAATGGATAGTTTCAGCTCTTCTCTGAGGTCTCGACCTCCTTGTAAATCTATTTTTATTTTCTTTTAATAGAATTAGTATTTACTGAGAAAAAAAAGATAGTTTTTGGTATAGATAATTTTTAAATATACAAAGGCTTATCAGCTTTAAAGTAAAAGGTCGTAGATGATTTAGAGAGCTTAGATACCCTTGAGTCATGCCACTTATCTCATAACTCATATAACCTGATAAGTAGAATAAAAAATATTTAAATTATAAATATGTTCTAGATTTATATATAGGCTA
>APFE030718593.1:10771-26672 GCA_000404065.3 Pinus taeda | reverse complement strand
TATTTAATGAAAATAGAATTTCATCTATTAATATAGTAGTATAATATATTGTAATATAAAATATTATATTGTAATATAAATATATGAATTAAATAGTTGGTAAATGTCAATAGATATCAATGTATTATAAATATTTTATGATAATCATTAAAACACCTATCCATGATACATCTTACATTTTCATATTAAAAAAATCATAAAAATTAAGTAAGTTATAACTTTATTTTAAATTATTATCCAGCCCATGCTTTGTAGATTTGGAGTTAATATGGATATATTTTGTTTTAATTTTCCCCTTTAAATAGGCTATATTTCACGTCAATACCATGGATAAGTACGATGGATTCTCAATACCAGGGGTCCTTTTTATTTTTAATATTATTTTATTTTTATAGAGTTATTTTTATTTTTATTTTGACTGATTTAAAATGTTTACATTACATTACATTAATATTATATTACATTAACCGTCTTCCTTTTCCTCCTTTGAAAAACAAAAAATTGACCATACTAGGTTGGAGAGAACCTCTTGGTGCAATTACTATTAGTTAGCCTAGATCCATCTAAAATATGGATCTAGATGGATCAAGATGAACATTTTTATCCATATTTAAGATGGATTTAGGGTGGTTTAATGTTTTTCCATATTTAAGATGGTTTTTTTTTCCATATTGTTTGGACCTTACTCTAAAGAATTACAATTACAATCTTCTTCTTCTTAATGTCTCATAGATGCATTGGTCTTAGTGGACATTAATCATCATCATCATCATCAATTCCCCCTTTAAATATGCTATATTCCACATGAATAACATGGGCGAATACCACGGATTCTCAATACAATAGGCCTTTTTTATTTTTGTTATTAATTTCTTTTTATATGGTTATTTTTATTTATTTTTTAATTTTTTTAGTGCAATTATAAAAAAATTAATATTTATGTGATTATATGAGTTAAATATATATACTTTTCAATAAACATGTAGTACTCTTAATAATGGAGATCCTTAACTTGTAAATAGCCTTTGTTACAATACCATGGTTTATCACTACCACATTCCAATATGACACATGGTAACATGACATTTTGTTTAATTAATTAATTTGAGATCAATTAATTAAATAATCATAACTAACTTAGAGGTAAATCGTAATCCTTGATATGTGAATACTATTATGAATATCCTAACACATCCCATGGAGGTTAAAACTCTACCACCTGCCTAATAATTACTAATAATTAAATTAAATTATGGAAGAAAAATAAACATGGATATTTGCATAATTAAATAGTTTTTTTTTTAAGGAAATACTCGTGGAATATGGCCTTGAGTAGGAAGCTCCACCCACAGAGGATAAAAAGAGTTGAAATCTGACCTATCCAGGCTTGATTAGGGAGCTCCACTTGGAGAGGATCAAGAGAGTCCAACCGTGACCTTTCCAAATTTTGAGAGAAAGACATTATATTTGGCTCATGATCACTTGAGCTAACCCTCAGGGCCGCAATATTTTAGAATTTTATTTCTTTTAATCAAAACAAATGTTTCTTTTTCTTTAATAAAATAAGAATAATAATCTTTTTAATTTTTTTAATCAAAATCAATGTTTCTTTTTCTTTAAGTTTTAATAATAATAGTAATAATAATAAGCTAACGGAAATGTTTTGGGGACAAGGACTTGCTTTTGAGTAACTATATGATGAAAAAAAAATGGAATTTTAAGTTTCTTTTAAAAAATATTTATGTGAGTGTAAATGCTTTACCTCATTTAGATATGAAGCCATGACCTATTGTAACATTTATCACGCTAAAAAAAATTAACTATTTATTTACTCACACATGTACTTAACATGTATTAAAGAGATGACATATGTTTCATACCACACCTTATACATGGGTCATGCAAATTATCCTAATCTTCACACATTAAAACTTATCCACACCAGATAACATATACGTGTTCATATATATACTATGATCTAAGATTTAACATGTGCTCATTGCCATGGTTATAGCATATGTTTTTAATTAAATTGATTTGTGGCTTTTGTGAACAATCCTTTCAACATCCTAAATACATTATATTGTAAATTAATTTAAGCTCTGATCGCCTAACACACATCCAACATCCAACTAGTCACTTGATCTGGTGGCTAGGATGAAGGCAAAAAATAATAACGTAATCATCCTCTCCTAGGTTCTTGAGTCTTCCTATCATTTCCTTGTCTGGCGTTAGGATTTTTCTAGTCTGCAACAAGGTAACCAACTAGGCATGTGTTTCTTTTCTAGAACACCCTTATGGCTACTAGTAAGGCTTACTCTCCTTCCTCTCCACCTTGTTTTTTCGAAAATGTGTTCCTTCTATTGTTTTACAATACTAAAATCAATTACTCAGGGTTATGGCTTATAGGTCATAGTTCTTCACCAGGAGCATTAGTGTAGCTGGTGACCATAGCACTCTCCAAGTGAGGGTTTGCTCCCTATACATTTGCCCCTTTCTTTCTTTCTCACTTGCAGGTTTTCTAAATTAAGTGAAATGATCTATATTTTTTTCCTTCTTTGTTGTTTGACAACACCGGAGCATATGCATTTTGGGTATTTTTCAAGTAATTTGTTTTAATACAACATTTTTCAAGTACTTATATAGTCCACAATGCAAAATTAATCACAACGTCTCTCCACTTAACCGTGAGGATGGAAATAACATTGATTCTCACCCTGGGCCTCCACTACTCTAGACATTGTAGGTCTAAAGCCTAAGTTATCTACCTTCTAAACCTTAATACCACTCGATCCAGTTCATAGTCTTAAACTCACAGGATTTTTCTTAAGGGAGAGTTCCACTCGCTCAAATTCCAAATCAAGAACTCCTTAAGACTTTGAAGCATCCTACTCACCTGCACAACATCTTGTGTAAGGCGTTCATTTTTCTTTTGCTATCTCTCTCTCAATCCTCAGACTCTTTCCTTCCAAAAAGATTTGCCTTTCTTGGAACCACCCTTTTTCTAAAAAAGAAGAGAGTTTCCAATTGACCTAACTATTAGGAAATATTTTTTAGTTATTATATATTTTAAAAAACTTATTTTAATACTCACAACTTCCTTTTTCAATGAATTCTGAGTCACATCATTCATTGAATCGCTTCCCCTAGAGCCACATTTAGTTAAGTTCATAAAAGAAACAATAAAAGTGAAAAGTAAAGATTAAAACAACAACAAAAAATACGTAAATTATTCATGGGATGTCACACCTTTTAGGATGAAACACATGTATATAATAATTATATTAATAGGTTTAGTAATTTTTTTTTTTATTCAATATGAATTTTGATGAAAGCTATGCTTCTTTACTGATCATTAAAATTTTAACCATGAAACTTTCCCTTTAAATATTATTTTTTTCTCTTTTAAAATAACCCAAAATTAGTTTGTACATCCATCTACAAAATTTCATTCTACGTAAGAAATGAAATATATATATATATATATGGATATTTTAATTGAGTTAGGTCATTATAGAAAATAATGTGTGTCTTATACTCCAAATGATATTTTAACTTTCTCACATAAAGTCTCTAGAGCTTAATAGGATCTATTTTTGTGTCTTAGATAATATTATATTTCTCCTAGCACTAAGATGATAAGTTGAAAGGTGGCAATCAGATGATAGGAACATGGACACAAGGATATGCATTAACTTTCTAAAAGTGTGAGAAACCTTTTACTTTAATTACCTATTTTCCCATTTCAACTACCATGTCACTTACTAATTAGACTATTAAATCAGAATTTAAATTAAGGTATGCATATTATAGAAATTCACACACATTAGTAACATGTGACAATTTGTCGATTTGTCAATTAAAAAAACATTATGACTTCTATTTCATTTCTAAAAGTTTTATTTCCATTTTAGGAGGAGAAGACATGTTTTTAAGAGAAAGAGTACACTTTACCAAGACAAGGATAAGGGAAATTCCATCGTCAACCTTTATTAGTTTTACTATTCATATAAGTTAGATTTAAATTTTAGAAATTTTAGAAACCAAGAAATGAAATGCATATCTATTTTCCTTTTTTAAATGAAGCATATGTATTATATTAACATGGAGTCTACAAATTAATAGAATCAAAACCTATCATCACCCTTAACATCCCCTACTAAAGAAGGACCTAACCTTAACTCCTAACCACCAAGTAGAGATCAAATCAATAAAATGACAATGGTTATTAAATTATCGAGAAACATAATTGTTTCTTTTAGAAGAAGCAAAGACTTACAAAAGAACCATAAAATATATTTTTGAATATAGAGCTATGATGATATAATATTATAGGATGAGATTCAATAAAAATGAGGTGATAGATTTACAAATTTGAAAACATGAACTAAAGAGATTATTTGTTGACTTTAGCATTTGTTTACACCATCCTATGGAAAATAAATATATTTTCATGGATTTATGCACATGCATTTTATGAAATGTTGAATTCTTAGATGACCTATGGTTTTTGACAAATCTCTCTACAATAATAGGGTGGTTCTACTATATTTTCATAGAAATTTATGGGTGAAATTTTGCTTAGCCCTCCATTCTATCTACCTTGAGATTGGTAAATTATATGGGGTGGGTCATGGTTATGTTCAATGTCAACATAGTTATAGGTGTGACCCATTGAGAGGACCTCACCCCATGTAGATGGCTAAATTCCTACCAAATATCATGGGAGTTTAGAAATCATCTAATAAGGCCAAACATTTATTGCCACCATAACCCTTAATTTACTTTATACTTACACAATTTTCAACTTAATTATGGAGGGAAATAGATTTGGACTTTATAAAATGCAATAAAGTCTAGCTAAGCAAGACCACATTGACAAACTAGCCATTATGATCATAGTTCACATTATTATCGCTCATGTTGTGAGTAGACTTATTATTGCCTAATAGTGGCTCTTATACATGTGGCATTTTCATCTGATATTAATATGAAACAATATTGATATACTTCATTGATAATATATAAATTACATTTTAATGTATTCTCTTATTTGTAAGAGTGTGGTTTATGAAGGGAAATCCTGAAACCCTAACTCAGGATTCCTACGGTGGATCGACTTCCTGATATTATTCTTTGTTGTTGAAATTGTTCGGTGAAGAAAATTTAGCATAAGCTTCATTCAGGGTTATGACAACAAAAAGTCACTTAAAATATTATATAGGACGTTCTGTCCTATCCAAGACCCACCGTTACCATACAGCAATTGTGATTTAGAAATACGATGTGTATCCAGCTACTATATTCAAGTTCCTTTCCTTACAATTAAAAATTACGAATCATTTTGATAAAAACCCGGGGTAACATCAAAAATCCTTTTTTCTCTTAGAACTCCAGGAATCAAGTTATTTGTTTTTTTAGTTTTTGTTTTTTATTCTAATAGATTTAAATTTTATAGATGTCTAGGTTAAACATTTTGCAATTGATTGAAAAGTCGAAACTTTACATTGTTCCAAGGCATTTCAACTACATGAAATGACACGAATGAATTTCTAATATGGCACGCTAAAACTTCAAACTTGTTACAATTAATTTCAAATTAAAAGAAATATTAATAAGGACTACTGGACAATGAATTTCAAATATAGAAAGCTTAAATTAAAATTATAGTTTTAGTATTAGTAAATAAGAAATTTGAATAATGTTGAATTTAAATATAAGTATTTTTTGATTTGGGTATTAATAAATAATAAATTTAAATAATATTAAAATTACATATAACTTTTTTAAATTATTACAAATATTTAATTATATATTTATAATTATATATATTTAAAACATTATTAAAAAATAAAGTTAATAATAGAATTTATTTTAAAAATTATTTAAATATAAAAGTTGAACTAGTAGCTTGATAATTGTGTTTGTTTGTTTGTCAGCTTGTTTGTTTGTTTTGTTTTTTGTTTTTGTTTTGTTTTTGTTTTTGTTTTTTTTTTTGAATTTGTCTACTCTTATATTGATACAAAAATATGGTTACACAAAGGCAGAAGCCTCGAGAGTTCTAGCCAATGAGACGGCATGCTTACAAAAATTGCTTGAGAAGTTGACCAGAAGACTTGTATAATGACTTGCTTTGAGACTTGAAATAACTGGAAACTATAACTGAAGATCGGGACAGATTGATGAGAACCAATCAAAACTTAGTATAGCACTGTTGCTACAAGATCGGAATCTGACCCATGAACAGATTGAACCAACACAGTGACCAAAAAAATAGGAGAAACTCGCCCACTCACGGGACACCGACAAGTCAAAAATTGAAAAAGACCTGATTCCGAGAGTTAAAAACATGTAATGACTATATAACCATAAGGGATTGAGTGTCTACTTTCATCAGTTGAACAAAACCAGAAGGTGCAGACTTGTTCAGTCTTCATTCGAGATAGGAGGCGATTCTTCAACTATGCACCAACTGAATTGGTCTAGGTCTTCCAGCTCAAAGGGTTGGCCCTCTTTACTTGAAGGACCACCACGTGCAGGAGCACTCGGACCAGCTTAGATGGTCGAATCTAGGGTTGCAGAGCCACCTAGGTCCTTTCTTTGAGTAGTCGCAATCTGCGATGAATCATTGTAGAAGATTGCGATGAATCATTCTGGTCTTCCATCCTCGATTCCAAAGGAGCCCCTGGATTGACAACCCCTGAACCCACAGTATCCTCACACAACTCTACAGTGACTAACGCAATGAAGGAGAAATTGCCTAGAGTGCAGGGGAATCGGAAGCAAGCTGTGTGAGAATTGGAATGGTGAGAGCGCACTTCGGCGATGAACTTCCCTCGTCCCCTACCACGACCACTTCTGGTCACCGGATAACTATCAAAGCAGAAATCTGAAGCCTCAAATGAAGGGTTTGAGGTTATGGAGGATGGCTAATGGGAGACATGGCCTTCGGAGCTCCCTCTTCTGTAGCTCATCCTTGAGCACACCCTGGGTATTTTGGAGTATGCTGGAGGAGCAAAGAAAACAACCGTAGAGGGGACTAATGGGGGGCAACAGAGGAGGATGCAAAAATTATTATTTAAAGCATGAAAGCCTTGATAAGTATCAACGCCTCGATATAGAGGCAGACAATAGCCAGGACTATCTTGAGGGTGAGGAGCTTCAACCTTGCTGAACCAACATGAGTGCAAGGGAGGAGCTAAAGTGAATAACAAGCAGAGCAACATCACCGATAAACTTGCATACTGGCTCGAGGGAAAGAGATGCATTAATGCAGCATTAAAGTTGATGGTATGAAACATTAACTCTCTCCTCATACGATGCCGGCTTGCGATGTTAATGAGCCACGCGCCCACCCTCCATGCCGCCTTCATTTTGCTCGCCTGACTATACACCCGCATCCGGGGAGTAGCTTGATAATTGTTCGTATAGATAACTTTTAAATTTACAAAGTCTTATGGGCTTTAAAGTAAAAGGTGACAGGGTATTATGTTAAACCACTTTATGGGGTAATCTAGCAATTTTAAGAGTTGGTGTGGCTGAGGGCATAGATGATTTTGAGAGTTTAGATGCCCTTGAATCATGCCAGTTATCTCAAAACTCATATAACCTAACAAGCATACAAAAAAAATTCAAATTATAAAGATTTTCTAAATTATATATATGCTAATTTAAAAAAAAAATATTTTTATCCTTTAGTTAAATATTTATAGATATTAAAGTCTATTAAATATGTTCATTTAATTATTATAGTGATTCTTGAAATGTAAAATTTTAAAATTTCAGATTTTAATACAATTTAAAAGTAGTATTTAATGAAAATAGAATTTCATCTATTAATATAGTAGTATAATGTATTGTAATATAAATATATGAATCAAATTGTTGGTAAATGTCAATAGATAACAATGGATTATAAAAATTTTATGTTAATCATTAAAACACTTATCCATATACATCTTGCATTCCCATATTAAAAATATCATAAAATTTAACTAAGTTATAGCTTTATTTTAAATTATTATCCACCATGTGCTTAATAGATTTGGACTTAACATGATATAGGTTTTTTTAATTCCCGCTTTAAATAGGCTATATTCCACATGAATACCATGGATAAATACAATGGATTCTCAGTACCATGGGTTATCTTTATTTTTAATATTATTTTATTTTTAAATTATTATCCAACCTGTGCTTAGTAGATATGAACTTAACATGGATATAGGTTGTTCTAATTGTCACCTTTAAATAGGTTATATTCCACATCAATACATGGATAAATACAATGGATTTTCAATGCCATATGTCATTTTCATTTTTAATATTATTTTAATTTTATAGAGTTATTTTCATTTTTATTTTGACCGAGTTAAAATGTTTACATTACATTACATTAATATTATTCTTATTCGTCCATTATATTACATTAATCTTCTTCTTTTTCCTCTTCAAAAAAAAATTAACCATACTAGGTTGGAGAGAACCTCTTGGTGCAATCACTATTAATCAGCCTAGATCCATCTAAAATCTAGATATACCAAGTGCCAAGATGGATCAAAATGGACTTTTTTTTTACATATATAAGATAGATCTATGGTGGTTTAATTTTTTTCCATATTGTCTAGACCTTACTCTAAAGAATTACAATTAGATTCTTCCTCTTCTTAAGGCCTCATAGAAGGCATTGGTCATAATGGACGTTAATCATCATCATCATCATCAATTCGCCTTTAAATAAGCTATATTCCACATGAATAACATGGGCCAATACCATGGATTCTCAATACCATAGGTCTCTTTTATTTTTGTTATTAATTTATTTTTATATGGTTATTTATATTTTTTATTTTTCAGTGCAATTATAAAAAGAATTAATATTTATGTGTGCAAACTTATGTGATTAATATATGAGTTAAATATATATATGTTTCAATAAACATGTAATACTCTTAACAATGGAAATTCTTAACTTGTAAATAGACTTCGTTACAATACCATGGCTTATCACTAGGACATTCCAATATGACACACGGTAATATGACATTTTGTTTAATTAATTAAGTTTAGATAAATAAATTAAATAAGCATAACTAACTTAGAATTAAATCTTAATCCTTGATATGTGAATATTATTATGAATACCCTAACACATTCCATGGAGGTTAAAACTCTACCATCTGCCTAATAGTTACTAACACTTAAATTAAATTAAATTGTGGAAGATAAATAGACATGACTATTTGCATAGTTAAATAGCTTTTTTTTCAAGGAAATACTCGTGGAATGTCTTACCAGTACTTCCTCATAATTTTGGCATTGATTAGGGAGCTCCACCCCAAGAGGATCAAGAGAGTCTGACCATGACCTATCCAAATTTTGATGGAGAGATATTATATTTGGCTCATGACCACTTGAGCTAACCCTCGTAGCTGAGATATTTTATATTTTTATTTTTTTAAATGACAATAAATGTTTCTTTTTCTTTAAGTTTAAATAATAAATACTAATAATAATAATGTCTTTTTTTTATTATCTTTTTCTTAAGTTTAATAATAATAATATAATAACTTGAGACAGAAACACACCAAATTTGTAATATGATATCCCTATTTTTTTGGGGACGAGGACTCGCTTTTGAGTAACTATATGATGAAAAAAAAATTGGAATTTTAAGTTGCTCCTAAAAAATGTTTATGGAAGTGTAAATGCTTTACCTCTTTTAGATATGAAGTCATGGCCTTTTGTAACCTGTATGACCCTTAAAAAAATTAACTATTTATTTACTTACACATGTAATTAACATGTATTAAAGAGATGACATATGGTTCATAGCACACCTTATACATGGGTCATGCAAATTATCCTAATATTCACACATTAAGAATTATCCACACCGGATAACATATATGTATTTATATATATACTATGATGTAAGATTTAACATGTGCTTGATGGCACGGTTATATCATATGCTTTCAATTACACTGATTTATGGCTTTTGGGATTGATCCTTTCAACATCCTAAATACATTGTATTGTAAACTAATTTATGTCGTGACCGCCTCACACACATCCACTATCCAACTAGTCACTCAATCCGGTGGCTAGGATGAAGGCGGAAAATAATAAGGTAATCGTCCTCTCCTAGGCTCTTGAGTCTTCCTCTCATTTTCTCATCTAGAGTGATGGTTTTTCCAGTATGTAACAAGGTAACACACTAGGTATGTGTTTCTTTGCTAGAACACCCTTATGGTGACCAGTAAGGCTTACTCTCCTTCCCCTCTACCTTGTTTTCTTGAAAATTTGTTCCTTCTAGGGTTCTAAAACACCTAAATCAACTCCTCGGGATTATGGCTTATAGGTCATAGTTATTCACCAGGAGAACCAATGGAGTTGGTGACCAAAACACTCTACAAGCATGGGTCTGCCACCTATACCTTTGCCCCTTTCTTTTTTTCTCACTTTCTAGTTTTCTGAATTAAGTGAAATGATTTACATTCTTTTGCTTCTCTTTTGTTTGAAAACACCATAGCAGACGCATTTTGGGTATTTTTCAAGTAATTTGTTTTGTTACAACATTTTTCAAGTTCTTATCTAGTCTAGAATACAAAATTAATTAGGATGTCTCTCCACTTGACCATGAGGCTGGCAATAACATCGATTTCCCCCCCGAGCTTCTACTAATCTAGACAATGTAGGTATAAACCCTGAGTTATATAGCTTCCAAACTCAATACCACTTGGTCAAGTTCAGAGTCTTAACTCACATGATTATTTTTAAGGGAGGGTTCAACTTTCTCAATGTCTAACTTAAGAAGTTCTTAAGACTTTGAAGCATCTTGATCACCTACACAACATCCTGTGTCAGGCTTTCATTTTTCTTTTGGTATTTCTCTCTTGCTCCTAAGGCTCTTTCGTTCCAAAAAGATTTTCCTTCCTTGGAACCATCCTTTTCTAAGAAAGAAGAGAGTTTCCAACTGACCTAAATATCTGGAAAGATTTATTTATTTATTATATATTTTAAAAGATTTATTTTAATACTGAAAACTTCCTTTTTCAATCATTTTTGAGTCACATCATTAATTAATCCTTCCTCTATATCACATTTAGTTAAGTTCATAAAAGAAACAATAAAAGTGAAAAGTAAAGATTAAAACAACAACAAAAAATACGTAAATTATTCATGGGATGTCACACCTTTTAGGATGAAACACATGTATATAATAATTATATTAATAGGTTTAGAAATAATTTTTTTTTTTAAATTCAATAGGAATTTTGATGAAATCTATGCTTCTTTATTGATCATTAAAATTTTAATCATGAAGCTTTCCCTTTAAAGATTTTTTTTTCTCCTTTTAAAATAACAGAAAGTTAGTTTGTTCATCCATCAATGAAACTTGATTCTCCATAAGAAATGAAAATCAATATACATATTTTAATTAAATTATTTCATTAGAGAAAATAATGTGTGGCTTATAATCCAAATGATATTTGAACTTTCTCACATAAAGTCTCTAGAGCTTAATAGGATCTATTTTTGTGTCTTAGACAATATTATATTTGTCCTAGCACTAAGATGATAAGTTAAAAAGTGGCAATCAGGTCATAGGAACATGGACACAGGAATACACATCTCCTTTCTAAAAGTGTGAGAACCCTTTTAGTTTAATTACATATGGACCCTTTTCAACTACCATGTAACTTACTAATTAGACTATTAAATAAAACTTTAAATAGAGATATGCATATTATAGAAATTCACACACATTAGTAACATGTGTGAATTTGTCGATTTGTCAATAAAAAAACGTTATGAATTCTATTTCATTACTAAAAGTTTTTTTTCTTTTTTAGGAGGAGACAACATGTTTTGAGGAGAAAAGGTACACTTGACCAAGACAAGGATAATGGAAATTCCATCTTCAAGCTTTATTAGTTTTACTATTCATATGAATTCGAGTTAAATTTTAGAATTTTAGAAACCAAGAAATGAAATACATATGTATTATCCTTTTTTGAAAGCATATATGTTATATTAACATGGACTCTACAAATTAATAGAATGAAAACCTATCATTACCTTTAACATCCCCTACTAAAGAATGACCTAACTCTAACTCCTAAACACTGGGTAGAGATAAAATCAATTAAATGACGATGGTTATCAAATTATCGAGAAAACTAATTGTTTGTTTTAGAAGAAGCAAAGAATTACAAAAGAATTTTTGAATATAAAGCTATGATGATCTAATATTATAGCGTGAGATTCAATAAAAATGAGGTGATAGATTTAGAAATTTGGAAACATGAACTAAAGAGCTTATTTGTTGACTCTAGAATTTTTTTACACCATCCTATGGAAAAGAAGCATATTTTCATGGATTTATACAGAAGAATTTTATGGAAGATTGAATTCTTAGATGACCTATGGTTTTTGACAAATCTCTCAACAATAATAGGGTGGTTCTACTATATTTTCTTAGAAATTTATAGGTGAAATTTTGCTTAGGCCTCGATGTTATCTACCTTGAGATTGGAAAATTATATGAGGTGGGTCGTGGTTATGTTCAAGATCAACATAGTTATAAGTGTGACCCATTGTGAGGACCTCACCCCCGTATATAGATGGCTAAATTCCTACCAAATATCATGGGAGTTTAGAAAACATTTAATAAACTCAAACATTGATTGCCACCATAACCGATAGATTACTTTATACTTACACAAATTTCAACTTAATTATGGAGGGAAATGGATTTGGACTTTATACAATGCAATAGAGTCTATAACCAAGGCCAAATTGACAAACTAGACATTCCGATCATAGTTCACATGATTATCATTAATGCTCAAGTTCTTAGTAGACTTGTTATTTCCTGATAGAGGCTCTTGTACATGTGGCATTTTCATCTGATGTTAATATGAAACAATATTGATAGACTTCTTTGATAATATACAAATTACATTCTATTTTGTTTGCAAATGTTTAATTATTTTCTATGTGTAGTTATTATGTTCTTAAAATACATATCTCAATATGGGATGCATCAATCACTTCCATTATTGACGCAACAATTGAAGTGGTTTTTGTATAGATATACCTCACATGTAAGTTTTATGCATGCTTTTCCACTATTATTTTATTTAATCAAGTTCCATTAAGCATTAAATACTTGTTTATTGCTTTAAAATTATTAAATTGAAGAATAATATTGTTTTAATATTATTATTTTATATATAGAAAAAGTTTCTTGCTTCACCACGATCTATTCCATCTAATAAAAATTGTGCATAATATTACATAACAACAAACACGTAATAATATCTAATAAGCATATATATTTGGGTTTCAAAGAGAACTATCATTTCTTTTGAAAGAGGAAATTATAATGAGCTATAAATAATATATTGTTTTGCAACATGTTATTTAAGTGAGTTAGATAACACACTTTATTTTATTTAAGCATACCATTGTCCTTATATTTTTAGGCCTCTAGTTTGAACTATACTTTTGAGGCCATGATTTAACAAAAGTATATTTCTGCAATGCAACAAAACTAAAATAAGAATTATTCATTTTCTTTACTTAATCATGCATAACTGAGATTATGACAATGTGTTTGAATTACAAGGGAAGTGGAGCTTTGAAGTTTTCTCCATTTCCTTTACAAAAACTATGTAATTGATAGGGTGAAATTGTTTTTAAAATAAGGGAAGTAACGGCTTCAATATTTCCTATGATCACACATATAGACCACCACAACCTATGTTGGAAAATATCAATCCTAGTTGAAACTATCTTACAATTGTTGTGTTACACAACATTATTTACTACATGATTTATACATATTCCATGCTAGTTTCCCTTCACCCAAACTTGACACTAAATAATCAACTTTCAAAATTTGTAGCATTTGTTTTGTCTTCCTAAGGTTGAAAATAGTTATATAAAAATCTATCCAGATTATTATTAATAAAAAATTTGTCGTACTCAAATTCCATAGAGAGCAAAATTGATATATATGGACAATCTCAATCTTATATGAATTTCACCATAAATAAGCCTTGTCGAATGACATTATATATTTTATGTAAGCCATATTTCCCTAAAAAAATATAGTATTAATACATAGAAAAAGGAGTTACAATTGACCTTACTAATGTTAGTGGCCTTTCTAATAGATGCACTTTATATAATATCATCTCTAGTCTTATTTTGATGTTTTTATTAATGACCACCCCTAAATTTTACATCAGTGAAAGCACTAACATGTGTTTGCATGTATGAGAATTTCTTGTTTTTATTATATCATCATTAGAAAGGTGAAAATATTTTATATAAATGAAAAAGATAATGTTTTAACCCTATATCACTTGGAGCTAATTATAATATTTTTTGTGACTATCCATTCCTCATTGTACTCAAAGTCATAGGTTTCCATTGATTGAGTTCCTTATTGATTTGCACCATAGGGATATCATTGGCTTCTTGAAAAAAATGTATATTTCATATTTAGGTCAATGTGAAAGAGAATGTGTTCTTCAATATATATTTGAATTACACTGAGTATCCATATCCTTAATTACATACTTCAACATAACTAGGATATAAAAGTTTTGCAAGTGTGTTAGGCATCAAACCTATAAATGACATCCATTATATGTAATTATACTCTTCATAATTAAAATCTCTCTTGGCTATTTGATATGGAAATGCATTTAACGAGATTGAAGTAGGATAATTACATACTTTTTTCCACTATCTCATAAGTGTTTATAGAAATCAATTAATTCAACATTTAAAGAATCTAAGATAAAAGGTTTTTCAACATAACAATTCAATATCCTCTTAAATAAATTAGTCTTCTAACACCACTATTCTAATTTAAACCCTATGGGACATCTTAATTATAAACCAATATTCAATATGAAACCATGTCCAATACTTGCAAGTGGATATATTGATCTCACTGGATATCGGTGACGACCAACCTATTCCACTACTTCAAAGCACAATTCCTCATATTCATAACCTTTCTATAGATTTTTGGGTCATGTACTTCTAGGATCATTTTGAAATCCTAAACTAGAATTAAACATGAATTCTATGTGCTAAAAAAACAACTTTGAAGCTGCTCTCCAATGTTTATAGAACAACTACTTTAGTAATATGCTTTCTTATCATAAGAACTTTCATAATTGAGTAATAAATAATTTATATTTAATTTTTAATATTAATCATTTTTAGAATAAAGAATGTTCATTGTGTTAAATTATATAAATGAATTATACATTTTCAAATATAAAATTATTTGCAATCAGCAAACACGAGATTGAGTTTAACAATGGAATCATTTTCATTTAATTAGTGCAATCACATGGTAGTTATCCATGTCATAGATTTACAAATTTATGTTGAAAAGTCAAATTGAGAACAACCAATGTCACATTCTTATACTATAGAGAAATATTACAAGTTTGAACCATTATTACTCTTTTTGACATCAGTTTGTAGGCTATTTTGATAAAAGAGTACACTAAGAATCATTCTTTTATTTTATAACTCTTATAATTTCATGAATCAAATGATTTGTTTTTTTGTTTTAATCTTTTATATTATTAAATTTAAATTTTATATTTGCCTAAGTTTTACAAATTTTGGGATGGGAATTAAATATTTTTGATGGATTGAAAAGCCAAAAGTTTTAGCTATTCAAAGAAATTTCAACTAAATGAAATGACAGGATTTAATCTAAATGAAATGACAGTTAAGAGAGTGAATTTCTAATATTCAAAGCTAAAACTCGGAAATTGTTGCAACTAATTTCAAAGTAAAGAAAATCATAATAATGACCACTAGAAAATAATTTTCTAATATAGAAAGTCAAAATATAATT
>APFE030718590.1:60035-92517 GCA_000404065.3 Pinus taeda | reverse complement strand
TACATCAAGTAAATTGCCATAAAAGACAGTAAGTTTCATAACCATTAACCACCATTGTGGTAGTGTAATAACATAAACTGTCTCATGAATCCTTGCATCCATTTCATGATTTCCATAAACATATTAATTAATCTCATACTTGGACAATATGATCATGCCATCAAATAAAGAACCATCAACATCAAGGATTCATCATCATCAAACTAACACAAAAGGCAATCACACCATTGAACGCCAATATACCCTGGAAACCCTGTAGGGTGAAAACCAGCAAACGTTTAATTTTATTATTAAACGCTCGTGAGGGATTTCACCCCTCACTCAATGGCTTATAAGGGATTCCATCCCTTAACCATTGTTATAAAAATCATTACAATGAATTATCATTAAGCTATTACATAACTAGCTAAAAGCTAATACATTTTCCAAGAAACCCTTTCCTTACATACCGCCACATGCAACATTCCTTGTGGCATGATTGTTCTAGCAATGGATGATCCCGCAACTCTACCTCATCTGCATGGCCCGTTAATCCTTTTCCTGCCACAATGTTAAACATCACTTTTCTTTGGCACCAACCGCCATCGTTTCCTGTCAATGCTATCATCAACAAGCTTTGACAACAAGACTAGATACCATATTAATGAATCAATAATCAACCTCTAAAAGAGATCTTTTAACATCTACTCATCTGCATGAGCAAGCATAACATACTAATTAACTAGTGCATATCTTCAAGTAAATTCTTATTCTACTTTTCACAATGCTTATTCACACTAATGCATATTTCTCTTTAAGAGAACCAACCATTAGTTTTACAAGTCCATTTTTCCCTTTAAAACATATAACACATTAGTTTACAAGTCCATGTTCTCATTATCAACATTGGCATCATGATTACATTTATAAATAATCATATTAACTAGCACTGCACATATTCTTAAAGGGCAGAAGCACTAAGGCTTTCCTTTGAAGGGACTAACTAAAATATCAATTATAATCTTCTTGCATGAAAATTTACATAAACTTTGTCAAAAGAACTAGTCCCTTAGCTATCACTTTTGATGCATGCGAATATATAAAACATTCTCACACAACCTGTAGTTTTTTCCTGCATGTGAATATATATATATCCTTTCTAAAGAAAGCTAACACAAATCTTGTGTGCATACACATCTCATTCAAGAAGAAGCTAAGATAATAGTTATGTGAGCATAATAGTAATCACCTATCATTTTCCTAAAGAAATATGGCCCAATAGTTCTTCTAACCATACAAAGAATATATCTTTAGAACACATTGACTATTCTTTACGCATACAGTAGCTTATCATAAGAGCCATGATAAGAGCCCTCCTTGAAAGTATGCAACACATAATCCCTTTTCTAGAATTCTATCAACATTTCATGTAAACAATTACATAATTCTTTCTTAAGAGAAGTCATTATAACTTCATTTCACTATATTCCTATATGAAGGATTCTCAAGCTTCCCTTTCAAGAAATTATTAAAGATATTCATCTTTATGCATAAAAATCAAGATACAAAAACAAGGTTATCTTACCCTTTATGCATCAAAATCAAGAAGGCAACACAACTCATCTAACAAGACAATCTTTCAAGAGATTATATTTTTCAAGAAAGTTAACATGACCACTTTCTCTATGTACACACAAAATCACAATAGCTACCCTTACATGCATGCAACATGTGTCTTTCCTAACACAATTACTTTTACTTCAATGCACATAATCTTTTCATGAAACAAGTAGGGTCCTTGATATGATATGAACACTATTCATATGTCTTTTAAGAGTACGAAACTCTATTTTTGTTTCAAGAGATTTCACATAAAAGCCATCATTGTTCATACATGAAGTATACACACTTTTCTAAAATGGAACTATATTTATGTGTATATAACACATACTCTTTTCAAGAAAGTTAGAAGAGAATATCTATGTGCCTAGAAGCACATCATTAGCTATCTCTATCATGCATGTAATGCATAGTTATTTTACTAGAACTTAGAAACTAGCTAGAATCATAATGCAATTAGCATATATATCTTTTTCAAAAGAAAACTTTTATTAAATAGAAATACATATTTTAATTCAAGAAATCTTGGCCATTTTTCACGCTATGTCCTCAGGATGTTTATATGCCTCATCTTCTTTTCTCAAGAAGATATTTTGGGCTATATTTAGCAAGGATTTTATTCCAAGAAAATGACAAATCTACTTAGTTTTTAACACACAAGATTCACATGTAATTTTTGTAATAAAATCTACACATTTACTTAGATTATGTGTGCATATTGCCTATTTTCTTTTCAAGAAATAGAATCTAAATAAAATGTGTACTTATGTTTCTCTAGAATTTGTCAAATATCTTTAACGCACTCTCATAAAAATTACTCCAATATTGGTTGAAGAATAACCATTTACTTAGATTTTATGTGCAATAATTATTCATATTGCATCTTTTCGTTTCAAGAAATAGAATGCAAATAATATATTTATACTTATCTTTTGAGAAAGCAAGTGAATAAACTCGTAATTTGCAAGTTACTTATCTGTACTTTTGCCTCACTCCAATAGGCAGATTTGCAGATTTTAAATGGCACTCCCGGAGCTAATGGCGCGCATTTGACAGTGTAAATAATGGAACATGCTTCTCGGCTCACCATACGTACGCCTCTACTTAACACCCAATAGTCTCCCTTCTAACCAGTGGAAAATATTGAAGACAACAGATCTCTTCCTGCTGACCACCATTAGGAGACAATAGTTGAACTGATAAACTTCCCATGTGTTGCATCAGGTGCGAATTCTTGCACTTGGCCTGCAACATCATTGTACACCTCATGTGATCTATAGAGCTACCAGAAACCTGAGACAGAGCGAGGCGAAGGGAGGATAGAAGGGAGGTTAAGCTCCCAGCATCTTTCTTGACAGTCTGTAACACCATTACTAGACCAGGAAGAGCTTTGGAAGGCAACGAGACTTCATTCCCCCCTTCTTTGTTCAACAACTGAGTTCTTGATAATTTCTCCCCATATGCTCCGCGCTTTCCCTCGTTTCCTTCATTCTCGTTCAGTTCCACAACAACCAAGAATCAGTTAATAACTGATTCGTAATCTTGAATTACTTTTACGCAGGGTTATGGTTATTTATGATAGGGATATTACAAGGCCTCTGGACGTCAAAACCCACGGTCTTCTGGCAAAAAAAAATTAAAGAAATTAATGTGAAGGCATACCAGTAACGTGAGAGTTATGTTGAGTTGTAGCACCAAGGTATGCATTTCCTCACATTTTCCAAGACGTCAAAGAATGTGGGAATATGAATGCTGGATGTCCAACGTTCGAATCTCCTCATTGACATAACGGAATAAACGAGGTTATGCAGTGCCATAAAGATGATTAAAAAGCGCCTGTAATATAATATATTAGCCATTGTACCTAGCGCTGATATACTAGCAATGGTGCAAATAACGCCTATTGGAAAAGATAGGAATGTGGAAGGTAATAATGAAGCAAAATATGGAAAATATACAAATTAAATTTTCCTTTTTATATATCTTTTAAGGAATTTAGCAAGAGGTTAAATTTAAGAAGAAAGTTACATAAACATAAATGTCACAAAACAATGACAATTCTTGCAGGCACAAGGTACATAACAATGACACTACAAGAGATTGCAAAATTTAAAATACAAATGTAATTTTGGTTTAAGATAAACTACCTAGAAGTATTTATATTATAAGATGCTTAGAACATCAACATAAGTTAACTACGCTAAGGGATTTGAATCTAAAACTACAATTTGTATGTGTTCCTTTCAACATTCAAATGTTGTTCCTACCATAAGGGGTATGCCAAGGTGTTTCTCTATTATGTTAAATATGCGGTCCAAGTCTCTCAAATGGTGATGAAGGCGCTCTAAAGAAAGGACACCCTCTAGGTATTGCTATCAGTCCATTAGCGTGGGTTCCAATAAGAATTTCATGCGCCAATAAAGGTCGATAGTTTGCATCTATTGGTTGAAACGAACCTTGGGTTGCCTTCTATCTGGGATTACGTTTGTATTTGAGAGAGGAGTTCTATGCATGGAAGCTTCTCCCTTAGCTCGCGCAATATCTTCTTGGATAAGGCCTATCATCAAGTTGCAATATCGTCCAACAAAACCATCCAAATGATAATGCAGGCATGTGTGCCCACTTTGGGCTCGTTCTTGATAATAAGTTGTCCCCCTCCAAACCTATACCCGCTGGCGTGACATTGAGGCGAGATAAAAATGTTTGATAATTGATAGTGTAGATAACCATTATTCATTACGAATTGAGTTTTTATTATTTATTAAAACTACATCATTTGGTACCCTTTAGTAATCCATAAATGAGTAGTGTTTTACCCCTACTAAATGTCTAAATATATAAATTTTTATTTTTTGATAATTAAATTTTCTTTTTTATTACCTATACTTAAGAGTATAGTGTTGAATTTGAAATGAATGATATACGTACATGTAAACACTACTAAAGTACCCTTTTTTTCCATTGTTTTTCCTAACCGGTTAGGTAGGATATTTGAATCAAAATGTCATTTCATTTAATTTAATATAAATATTAGTGTATAAAAAAAATAGCTTAGATACCATATAAAATAGGTTAGTTAAAATATTTTGATTAATTGGAATTCGAAATAATAATTCCATTCGCTTCTATTAGAATCTATGGATTATTATATCAAAGTAATGAGTTGTATTTACGACAACATTAGTTATGATTGTAATTTTAATGGATTATTAAATCAAACCAAAGAGTTTCATTCACAAAAACATTACATATGATTTTGATTATAGTAATAATTGTATTTTTGAGTGTTTTTAATTAATTAACTAATTATATATAGAACGACAAAGTTATTGATATTCAAATAAACAACCAAATTTGAGACGAATTCAAATATTCAACCCTTGAAAATCGCAAAAAACAAATTCCAGGTGAAAATGAACTTCATGTGTCGAAGTGGGGTTCGCTCGGTTTTGATTACACAACTATGAGGAGGATAGATCTATGTCGATATTGTTAGGATTCTTTGTGTGACTAATGAGATTGAGCATGACATCCCTCACGTCGCATATCTTTGTTGGGTCTATGCATTCGAAAAAAACTCATAGACTGGACCCTACATCCAACTACAAAGGTGTTCACCAATTCAAGACAACTCTCCTGCAAAGAATCGAAAGGGATGTTGAGCCAACTTTTCAAGAAAGAAGCATAAAAGTGGTGCAAGAGAAATGTAGAACATTTATCGGAAATACCATGAGAACTATGTTAAGGCACTTGATAATGTGGTTGATCAGGCTTATCGAGCTCGACTAGCACAAGCATACCAAATTGTTGCAGTATTGTTTGAATTACTGAAGGCAATCACCCAAACAAAGTCTACTAAAGTTGCTCTGAAGATTATGTACTCTGGTAAAGATGTTGAGAAAAAAGTAGAGTTGTATGTGCCTTATAATATTCTTCCTCTTGATCGCGTTGGTGCACATCAAGCCATCATGCAACTTCATGAGATTAAAGTTGCAATAACTTCTATATGTAACATTTGTGGCCTTCCATGGCCTAAAGATCATCAGGAAACAGGTGCAAAGTAAGATCTGCTTGAAAGGCTTCAAGCTATGTTTGGATTTCAGAAAGGAAAGTGGCCAATCAAAGGGAGCACTTAATTTTGTTGTTTGCAAATGTGCACATAAGGAAAATTCCCAAGTCGGAGCAACTATCAAAGTTGGATGACAGAAACCATAAACTTCATGCCGAAAGTCACCATGAGGACCAACTGGTGACTTGTTCGTGATAGTTGTGCCAAGCTCCACAAAGCAAAGTATTGAAACTCGTACATAGACGTAAATCCATTTTTTCATTCATAAATTTTCAATTATGAATTTCTATTATTTAAAATATAATGTATGAAAAAATATTTAATATAGAACTCACATTTCCTATTTTAAAATATATTCAGTAAAATTTTAAAAAAATCAATAAAGAATATAAAAATAAAAATAAAAACATCAAATAATTAGTACACTTATTAGAAATACTATTCCTCATCTTAATTGAAAAAGGCAATAATTATCACACTTGACACTAAATAAAAATAAATACAATTTTTAAATATGACAAAAGCAATAGACCATATAGACCAAACATATTACACTCTTTGAAATGTTTGAAAACCCAATGCACCGCCTTAACCAACCAATTATTGACATTGAACAAATTATTGCATGCATGTATTGGCATAGTGTACCAAATGCATATCCATACATTGGATGCACTAGTTATTCAACCACTTCATTTTACACAGAACCAAATGTGTTTCTTAGTCTATAGAGAAAAGATCTGTGAGCTTTCCAAAGTGTTGAAAACCATGGAAAGATAACTTTAATTCAACCAAACAAGATCTTGCAGGGCTTTCACGCTTCATTAAAAATTATCAATAAGGAAATGATTGTTATGGTTCCTGAATGAAATTTAAGCCCTGATGCTACCAATATCAAAGTTGGATGACAAAGCACAAAATTTGGCCATGAAAAAGTTGTTCAAAAATTAGTGGTGCAAATATTTTTCGCTAACGCAGTCTCTTGCTACCTACTATATAGCAACAAGTGCAACAACATAAACTTTTATATGTGAAATTTTATCTTCTTATTTGGGAAGAACCTACAAATCCATGGTTTATGCCTTTATCACACCTCCTTAAAAAAAAATACTCAACTATATCAGTATTAAAGAAAATGTCCCTAACTAATTTACGGCAAAATAACAATAACTATAACTAATCTATTACAAAACAATTAATACTATATCATATTTAAATATTTTTTACATTAAACCATATATGTCTCATTTTTTTGCCGATGGAAAAAGTTTTATTATCTATATCAAATTTTAAATAAAGGAATAATTGTAACTATTAAGGCGCATAACAATGACAAGTTTTAACTTTTGGTAATATTTCAAAAAACAGGAACAACATATTTAGACGTTTAGCAACATATAAAATTGAACTTCATAACAATCAGACAAACACGTGTCCGAAAACCTTATTCAACGGGATGAACATTTTAGAAAGGCTTAGTCTACTCATGCTATGTTTTGATTTCCCAACAACTAATTTTTTTAATTCTCCAGTGGTATGTTGACCTGCTCCCTGGCCTCCTTTTCCATCCACCGTCTCCGTTTAGCTCCATCCACTCTCCACGCGCTCCAACAGTACTCAAACTCCATCTCCCCCTGCAATTCAAACTCCCTCCCCTATATTATATAATTATGGGGTGTTTACATTCAGGGGAGACTGCATTAAGCATAAAAGCATTCAAACTTTATTGGAATTCTCAACAGTTATGAGTTTTTAATCTGAAACTCAGTTCTATAGCAAATGGAGATAAAATATGCACAGAAATGAAAAGAAGGAAATATAGCTCTTAGGTGTGGTCTGCACCTAGAGACTATACTCACAAAACGGAGAGATCACTCTTGTACACTCTATTATTATCAATGAAGGATTACATCATTTAAGTACAACTCCAGAAATCAAGAAATTGCAACCACACTCTTAAATACTAGGAACAAATCCTAAACTAAAGAGATACGTTACAACTATGTAACCATTTCTCCATTAATACAAAATAATATTTAATTATTTTAAACTAATTCATATCATCTACCGAATGGAGCTGAGAAATGAAACAAGAAATGAAACATCCAGAGATGATTTTGAAAGAGGAAATCAAAATTATATTGTTCAAGGTTTGGAAATTGTGAAAAATGTCAGCGAAGTTATGCAATCTAGGGACTGTGATTTTTTTTGTAGGATCGTGGGTGTGGGACGATTCCTATTCCCTGTATCAGTGTCGCAATTGCCCATGTTTCTCAGATTCCTATTCTCAGATTTGGCATGTTGGAGGACCTATTGAACCCATGTCTTCATTGCTGTCCTAAGTGAGTTTCGACTCCCATCTTCATGTCCAAAGTATTTCCCTCCTGGAATTAACAACCCATGTAAAAATCTTTTGTCAAAATATTCCACTCCCCTCAAACTATCATCGTTTCTTCTCTCAAAAACCAAAGGCCAAAAGCAGTACATATCTTCTTATTGCCTTCTCATAGTTCCGCCAATGTGTTGTGTTGAAGATGATCACATCTCCAGTATACCAAAGATGTGACATATAATCCATGGCATTGACTTTAAGCGTGGTTCGAACTTCGGGAGCAAGTCTTACAGGCGGATGGTCCTAAAAAACCAAAAAAAGTGACCTGTAATATTCTATTGTACAAGTACAACCTTCAAATTTGAACGACATAAATTCCTTATTCTTTGTGATGGGATTTCCATGGACTTTGCAAATCCGAATCTTATTTGGAATCGCTCTCGCTAGCATGCAAATCAGAGACTCCCACTGGTTCCTTCCAATGGAATCCCCCATAAACAACACACGACCGTTCTGAATCCTTTCGAGAAAAGTGTTTGCATTGAACCTGAAGTTAAATTCAAGTAAGATATTAAATATATTTGATTAATGTTGAGAAGAAAATGAGCTCAGAAATACATGCACAAACAAACCAGTGATTTCAAACTTACAAAGACACAACATAATGTGTGTTCACCATCTCTGCTCATTGGGAAATTTCAAAGGAGATGGAAGCGCGACAGGAGTTCATTTCCTCTTTCAAAATCATGTGTGGATGTTTCATTTCTCGACTCCTTCCACAGATGATATGAAGTGGTTCATGCAAAAATTTTAGGGGAAAGAGTAGTGGTATTATTATTGTTACCATCTTCTATAGAACTGAGTTTCAGAATGCTTATGTACATAAAAACCCATTAAGAACCGCTGAGATGTCAAAATATAGAACCAACAGTTGAACCACTATAATGGCAGAGAGCCAAGATATTGTCGCATTTTGAACAATACGACAGATTCTCACTTTGGATGCAACATGAATCCTGGAGGGCTTCCTCTGCAATTCAAGCGAAAAAAATTAGAGTTTAACATGCCTTGTCCTACTCAACAGTCAGTCTGCAGAGCTACGCTTTCTTGTTCTCCTGGAATAATTGGGGATTAGGTACCTGTATTATGATGGCGTAGCTGAATCAAATTGCTAATGAACTTTGATGTTTCTCTGTTGAATGCAGCCTCGCCTAAATGCAAACACACCATAATGTTGCATGATGCAAGATAACAGGGGGAGTTTGAATTGCGTGGTGGGTTGGAGTTAGTGCAGCTGTAGTGCGTCGAGGGTGGAATGCATTAACGAAATGAAGAGTCAAGGACATAGCTAAACAGAGAGGGAGACTGGATGAAAACAGAGACGGGCCGACAGAGGGGCTAGGGATGGTGATAAACACACTGCCGAAGAATTTAAAAAAATCAGTTGCTGCGAAAGCCAAATGGAGCATCAGTAGATGAATGACATAATGATTTGGTCAGTGCCATCAAATCTCTTTAAATGTAATTTTTTTTTAAATTATTAATTCCAAGTTATTAAATCCAATAATATTAATATTTATTTTTTAATATTATTATTAGATTTAAAAATGTTTTTTAGATGGCATGATAACAAAATTGATAACTAATCTAGATTCATTTAAGTACAAACCTAACATAAGTCCGAAAGAATCAAATTTTCTTAACATGCAAATTTATTGTATTTTTGAATGCTATATGGAGTATATAACCATAAAAACTTATTTTTTATGATATATACACATTTTTTAAATGAAATGTAATGTATATAATATTATAATTATATAATATATGATATCAATATATCCATAATTAACATTAAAAATTTTTATTTAATAATTTATTTTATATATAAATATATATGAAGTTATATTGACATAAATTAGTTAACAGACATCTTTAAATAGTTATTTAAAATCTATCTCTCGGCTCAATAAAACCACATCAAATTTAATATTTTCAATATTTACAAGTTTGACGTGGAAATATTTATGTCTTTAAATATTTTAATATATCCATAACATATGGTTACTTTTAAAATTTATTTACAAAGAAATATTAAAAAAAATTGGAGCAAGATTTTCAATTATTTGTGTTGTATTGTATTGTAGCTTCTTTTTTTTATCTATATAGTTATTTTCATTTTTGTTTTGGGCTTACATTAATTTTATTATTATTATTATTTTATTGGAGATGTTATATACTTACGGAGTTGTTTTTAGTGTGAATTTTTGGACTTTCTAGGTGAAATCTTGATTTGTGTTATTTGAACTGGTTTTTTTATTGTATATATGGATTCAACACCTTGGAAAATCCTTATAACACTTCGATTGTGCAGGGATTACCCATCAAGCTTGTAATTTCTATAAATTCCTATTGAATTTTAGAGAAATTAGACCGGAAAAACCCACTAGAAAAGCTTCCAAAATGTCTCACTATAGACAACTCGCATACTTACACAATGACACATCCCCTCATATTGGGTTGTAGAATGCATTGGCTCAATTAATTACATGGTACATGTTCTTTCAATTATCTACATAAATAGGTGGTGCTCCCATATCAACCATTTGTTTAATGTCTTTTTTATTAAAGATTCCTTTTAATTTGAATTTATTAAGGGCTGAAGAGATCAAATATTTTAAGATGCAATTTTCATTTTTAATTGATAAAAAAGTTGATGTGAATTTGAGCTTTAATGATGCTCACTATTAAAAATTTGGAGTATGTGCCCATCGTGGCATCAATATTAGTGTCATAAAACATCAATGTTTAATATAAAAACAACTTTCAAAATAATATTAAATGCAAGGCATAAATCATTCTAAATATGTAGTAAACATAATTCTTCTGAGATAAGTGGGATAAGTAGGACAATTTGTCACACAAATTTTGGATTTTAGTTTAAGTGTAGATTGATTTTGGATGTGGATTTTTTATTATTATGTTATTGTGTAATATATTATTATTATTATTATTATCCAATTTTAAGGTCAAGACTAAGCCAAACACTAAATTAGTGTATGAGACCCTTTGTTTGTGGGACAAGGGACCCATCTTCTCGCATCAATTTGACTGCTGAATTTACCAAAACATACATACTCCACTGCCCTCCGGTTTTCAACCTATGACCTCTTAGGAAGAAACACATGGACTTAACCATTAGGCCCACTCAAGTTGTATATAAAATCGTTAAAAAAATAAAAAAATTAAAAATTAAAAAAAAAATCATTATTTCTCTCTTGCATTTTTTAACAAAATTTAAATTGGTTTGGTCCATAATTGGATTTTAAAAATAAATTTACCATTACATTTTTTACCGGTATTCACAATTACAAGGAATGATCTTTAATGGTTTTGCAAATTTTTATGCCGTAAGGCGTTCCCTCTGGGATCAACACCCCCAGCTGCTACCGTGTACGATTATGGACCATCGATTATCTATGTTAGACGATAGAAGCATCTTCTACAGTCAGATTAATAGCTAAAAATAGTTACTAACTCCCAGCAACTATACAACGAAGATGGATACCTCCACGTGGTTACTAGCTCCCCAGCAATTGCACGACGAAGATTGATACTCCATGCGGTTAATAACTCCCCAACAATTGCACGGCGAAGATCGATACGGTTACATGGATGCTCCTAATTCTTCTCTGTATGCTGCAGAGCTCGTGGCACATTGGCACAACGCTCCACTCTTTCTAATTTTTAAGCAAATTTCGAAAGGTTTCTATGTTTGATTTAAGCTGGATTTTAGTCTTCTAGTATTCACGACTCAGAAACATTGAAGTGTGCTTACCTAACCAATGCAATCTGCAACCAACCTTCAAACTGGTTGTGAGCTTCGATCAACAAACAAATCAGCTGTCGAACTCCCAGGCGTCAGTTCATTTGAGACCATGTGAGCGGCAGGACTCAACCAACATTCAAGGTGGGGATGGTGTAGCGACCAGATTTGCTTGATTCGCGTAGTTCTGCTTCCTTTTAAACTCCATACGAGGCACACTTTAACATATTCCACTCAGTGCACTGAGTGCACAAATATCTGTATTCAGTTAATTTGTTCAATATGTATCCAGTCGAAGCTGCAACAGAATGTTATCTTCTTGTGGGAAGCCTCCTGGTTTTTGTCCTCCTCCTCAGCATCAGGAAGAAGAAGAAAAACAGATTACCACCAGAACCTCCTGGATGGCCTATCATTGGAAACCTTCTTCAGTTGGGTGACAGGCCTCATGAATCTCTCTACCGCCTTGCATAGAAACATGGGGATCTTATGTCCCTCAAACTGGGAAACAAGTTAATACTAGTTGTGTCATCACCATCTATGGCAAAAGAGGTGCTGAAAACAAATGATCAGACCTTCTCCAGCAGGTCAATCACCATAGCTGCAAAGACATTTGCATACCAAGGGAAGACTCTGGTATTTGTTCATTATGGCCCTCAATGGAGGTTTCTCAGAAAGATCTGTACTACTGAGCTGTTCTCTCCCAAAAGGCTGGACACCCTTCAGCACCTGAGAAAAGAGGAGGTGAATAGGACCATTGAGTCCATTTTTGAGGACTCAAGGAAAATACAGAGTGTAAATATTGGGGCCAGTGCCTTTGTGACCTCGCTTAGCCTTGTGGCGAGGATGGTTTGTGGGAAACTTGTGTTCCATCCAGGCTCTCAAGAGGCTACAAAGTTCAAGGATATGGTATGGGAAGTGCTGAAGTTATCAGGGACTGCAAATTTATCTGATGTTTTCCCTTGCCTTGAGAGATTTGATATGCAGGGATTGAACCAGAGGATGAAGAACCTGGCAAGCCGATTTGATCGTCTCTTCGATAGCATTATCGAGGAGCGTCTCCAAGAGAAGGAAGCAGGTGTTCATGACAGTTTCGGTGAGGGGAAGGATCTTCTGGAGGTCATGCTGGATTTGAAGAAGGGTGGTACACAACTCACACTGGAGGACATCAAGGGAATGCTAATGGTAAGTGAATTGAATTGACATTTTTTCAAAAGAAACTATTCAATTTTTTGTCCCAGTGAGGTCACGTTGGGAATTAAATTTAGTCCAGTAAAGATACTTCTACCTGTTTATCATTAGACCACAATCGAAAGGCCTTCAGAGTAGTACATCTAGTGGAGCAACATATGTTGTTAAAAGGTGGAAAGTACAGCGAAAGACAGGAATAAAGAACCAGTGTCCAAGGGATTCAAATGTAGTTCATGTTCATTTTCCTTTCATTAACTCAGGGAAGGGGGACAAGCTGCCTTGGGGATTTCCAGGTGGTGGGAGGGAGAGAGGGTCATGCTAGAAATGGACCCTTATCAGTGGAAGTAAACACCTACTAGTTCACTGCTGAACAATAGTTCAAAACGATTGAGTTCAATTTACTCCATAGTAGTACATCTAGTGGAAGTTGGAACAACATATTTTGTTAAAAAATAGAAAGTACAACCAAAGAGATAAAGAAAGCACTAACGTTACTGCAAAATTTATTGTTAGGCTTAATTATATTACATGCCTCTTACATTTACCGTGGGATAGTGAAAAGGATCCATCTATTTCCAAAGGATTTGAATGTTCTTTGTTTTTCTTTCCTTAGTTCAGAGACAGTCCCGAAAGTAGTGTGCCTAGGAGGGTAATATGTTGTAACTAATAAGGTATCCAAGGGAATAATAATAAATGTCTTGGTATTACTATAAAGACCATCACTAATAATAATCTGTAATAATAATGCCTGACCATCGCTAATAATAATGCCTATGATAAATGCTCAGCTATTATTAAAGACCATCACTAATAATAATGCCTGACGATCACTAATAATAATGCCTATGGTAAATGCTCAGGTATTGTTATAGAGACTATCATTAATAATAAGGCCTATGTCATAGTGTGAATACAAATATTGTAACAAGTCTTAGAATTACTAGAAGGTTTCTTCTCTAAAATGTTTAGAATTAAAGAAGTCTTACTTATTAATGATTCCCTTTATAGTATTATCTAAACATATATGATTATTTCCTTTGGATACCTCTCTAATTACCCTCCTAGGTATACTACAAAAGGTCTTGAACTAGAAGGTAAATTCTAAAATGGAGAAAACAATGCATCTATTCTGAGGGATCCCGATGCACTTCCATTTCCTTTCATTTGTTCAAGGAAGGTCCTGATAAGCTAGAGTGCAAGGCCCCGAGTCTGAGCTAGCTAGAAGGCAAGCTCCTGAAGGTCTTAGTTTTACCTGAAAGGTCTTTATGAGTCTTAGCTTAAGAGAAGCACAACCTTGATGAAATCCCTTTCCCAGGTAAAGAAATAGAAAAATAGATAATATGACATGCATTCGTTTTTCACACTTGTAGTTGAAATTCTCAATAATACTAAATAGTGATCCAATGTTGGAAGCGCAGCTTCCATTCTTAACTCTCAGAAAGTAAATGTCACAGGGAGGATCGAAAATTATGTTTGCTTTAATTTATGTTTTTCAAAATCTCCCATGTTTATTGCAATTTGATCATCTGGAGAATCAAATAATGGGTGGAATTTGCTCTGCATGTTGTTTTATTTTTCCTGTACCGTGTTAAGATCTGTTCCCACTGTTTGCTAAATAATTTTAGATATAGTCTATTTTTTTTTAGAATCATTTGTTTCATATAGCATTCAGTGAAGAAATTCTGATAAGATAAGGCAAGGGCCATTTTCTACGGCCCTGAAAGAAATCAACCAAACTCAACACAAGTTTTTTAAGTGGAATTTTTATTTCAATTTTTTTTCTCAACAAAACTTTGGAGATAAAAAAAAAAGGACTTGGCCTTAGCAGAGATTCATAAAGAAATCATAAGTGAAATGGCGACTTGTTAGATAAGTTTCAGGGCAGTGGAAAATGGTCCTTGGTCAATTTTAGTTGCCTTATATGAATTCCTTACCAGAATCCTGTGTGAAATTTACTAGTTTTTCCTAAATAAATTTTGTCTTTAGTTCAATGAAACGTGAGAAGTGGTCCATTAAAGACAAAACAAGATGTGGATGAAATGCTTGTGATGGTCAAATTCTCCAAAAACCAGACTGCATCAAAAATGGGGAAGACTCTTTGAAAAACATAAATCATGGCAAACATCTATTGCCATTGACTCTGAAATTTATCTAAAAGAACGACAGTGGCATATCCAAAAGTTGATGGCTTTTTATTCATATTTGTAACTTGAAGTGTGATTATTCATTCCAATTCCCAGCCATAGCTTGATTGTTACACTAACCCACTTCGATTTTTGAAATATAAATTGTAATTAAAACACGGTGCTGAATGAATGCCATTTTACTTTTAAAATTGCCTCTGGACCTATTTTAAAGATTTTACCTCTGTTTTACTGTGTCAGATGTTATTTCCCATAATTTGTTTCCAGAGACACCTATATGCACCAAATGCCCCTAACACATTTGCTGCTCTCCTGGTTCTTGAAGTACATCACTGCCTATTTAAGGATATTATATGAGGTTGCTGCTCTCCTTTCTTTGCAAGCTCTGTAACCCATTTTTTTTTGCCACAAATAACGTACAATTTTAACTAAAGTTATTTGCTCATTCTGGCAGTACATGTTCGTTGCAGGGACCGATACCACTTCGGCAATAGTTGAATGGGCAATGGCTGAGCTTATCAGAAAACCAACGCTACTGAAAAAGGCCCAAGCAGAGCTAGATGAGGTTGTTTGTCGAGAGAAGAGAATGGAGGAATCAGACATAGCAAAATTGCCCTATTTACAAGCAGTAGTGAAGGAGGTACTTAGATTGCACCCAGCAGCTCCACTGATAATTCCTCGAAGAGCAGGCAACTCTGTCGAGATTGGTGGATATGTTGTCCCAGAGAACACGCAGGTGTTTGTGAATATCTGGGGCATCGGAAGAGATCCCAACGTTTGGAAGGAACCTCTGAAATTCAAACCGTAAAGTTTTTTAGACTGTAATACCGACTACAGAGGCCAAGATTTTGAACTGATACCATTTGGCGCAGGGAGAAGGATTTGCCTCTGGCACACAGAATGATTCATTTTGTTTTGGGATCTCTGCTTCATGCTTTCAATTGGTGCATCCCAATGGTCAATAAGGATGAAAATTTTGGTGTTGATATGTCTGAGATGTTTGGGATAACTCTACAAAAAGCAGTACCTCTGATAGCAGTTCCCACCCCAAGACTGCCCATAAAGCTTTACTAGAAAAAGTATTGTATGAGTGTGTTTATACGCCTGAATAATAAAATCTAGTAAGTAGATGGGCTAACATCTATTTTTATAGGATAGGGAAATCTAGTTTACAAGATTTGTACATGATTTAGACTGCTAAGTTACTTTTGGGCCTTTTTGATACTGCATAAGGCAGAAAACTTGATCCATGATAGATTAGTTCCATTGATCTGTGTGGATTAAGTTTTCCCATAGTAATGGCAAAAATAATATTTAGATTTATAGCACAAGTCAGTGGATTAAATTTGTGTTTAAAAATAGTATCAAGATTTATAGCATAAGTCAGAAATGTAGTGAAAGGTATTTACATTCACTAACAATAACTCAAAAATTGCAATTGTATCTACATTAATCATAAGAAAATATTTTTCATTTGTTTGTTTGACTGTAAATAATGAAAATAACAACATACACTTAATATCTATTTCACTAAATGAGCTACAAGACCTAAAGGATGGTCGTTCATGTCCCTCTTTCAGCAAGCAAGAAGATCGGCGAGCCTATGATTTCAGAGCTACTGATTAAACGCAGCAGTGCTGTTGCAGAACTTCAAGGAGGCACTATGGAATGTTCGGTGCTACGGAACTATCGGTAACACATGGTACGAAAGAATGAATTTCCACTCAACGTTGCATGAGGTTCCACCCTGCGTTGGTGTATACGAAGGATGAAGACATGTGGCAACATGAGGGATAATCAAGGAGGACATTTTGTTCTATCTCAATTTGCAAAGGTAATTTTCAAAAGTAGCCTGCTTGAATACTGTTCTGGATGATATGTATGATACATATGGAACCCTTGATGAATTGAAGCCATTCACTGAGGCTGTCAGAAGGTAGGATGTTATTGCAACCATCTTCATCTACATTGACATTGTGTATCATCCTAATTATCTTATGTTGGCTTTTCAGATGGGACCTCTCCTTGACAGAAAGCTTTCCACACTATATGAAATTCTGCTACAAAATCTTTTACGAAATTGTTCACGAAGTGGTTCAGGAGGCAGAGAAGTAATTTAATTATAAATTTATGTGGTGGTAGAGATTTGATTTCAATAATTTATTTTAGGTTTTGTTTTTTTAATTACGTTATCTATAAAAAAAAAAAGTTCATTTGAGATTTTTGAGATTTATTTCAAGATCATTTTTGTTTTGTTTTAATTATATTTATTAATTAAAAAAATTATATAATCAAATGTAAGGTAAAATGTTTTATTTTTTATTTTTTTGGATTATGTGATATTGATGTAAAATGTTTTAAGATCATTTTGGATTATGTGATATTGATTAACTATTTTTTTAACTGAACTTTTTATAATTTTATGATTTTTTTGGTTATGTGATCTAAATGATTTTTGGATCCTATGATATTAATGAGTAATTTAATTATAACTAATTTTTTTATAAATTAAAATATTCTAATCTAATTTTAAATATATATTTATATGTAAAAAATTTATATATTAATTATTTTTATTAGTAATAAAAATAATTATTATTGCGTTGAGAATAAAGGAGATATATAAACATTAGGTGGGTAAAGGAGATATATAAACATTAGGTGGGTACATGTTATAGCTTACAACTGTGTGAAAATATTTCAAATGTTAAGTATCCTATTATGCATCCACCACTACATAGCGTGGAAAAAAAATTAAATCTAAACTTCAACAAATAAAAAATAAATGTATAAATAAATATATGTATCTATCACTCACTCACTTGAAATCATAATATCACTCATACCGCTGTATGTTTGACTTGATTGATCATTCGCTGCTCTCATCTGAAACATTGGTTATAACAGATTGAATATATGTCTAACTGTGGCAGCTATTTCAACCAGTCAACTATTTCATTTAACGAAGAAAAGTCGAGAATATTGCCTCAGTGTAGTAGGTTATTCAACTTTCTGTGACAGAGTGGATAGGAGGTACATTTGTGAATAACCCTAACAACAAATTGTGGCAGTGGTGTTGCTGTTAGGTTGTCAACAGGAAATGCTGTCTGTGCAGCTACAACATTTCTATGGGCAGTGAAGACATTTTCTGTGGCAAAATTACATCGAAGTGTCTATTCTTGAAACTCAGAGTCGAGTTGATAAAAATGACAACTACATGTTATTTCAAATATACTGAGTAGTGCAAGAATGAGCTTATGTCCTTTCGTTGGCAACATATTTGTGGCATGATTAGAATGATTTAGATGGCGGTTGATTTGGTAATTTTCTTCAAAGACCCAGTAATCTTCTTTAAAGACCCTGAGAAGAAAGATCTCAAGTCCAGTTATAAATACAATTCTTGTATTAGCTTGGCCACTTGATTGCGGTCAAACCCTCGACTCAGCCAACGTGAGCATAATGTCGAAGCTGGAGCTTTCTCGATTGATAAATTGGTGGGACTCTAGTCTATTTTACCATGAATGCCCATCACTATCAATCAAGTTCGGCGCCACCCCCTATAATATAATAGAAGGAAAGGGGAAATTAAACAGGCTATAGGAGAAAACTCTGCCAACAGGTAGGTGTAAAACCCCAAGGTTTATCAAATCTTTTGATCCCTCACTTGTTACTCTGGTATTTAGCTATGTTTGTAATAAATTCTTTTACACCTCATTTTGTATCATAATGTTGAGCATAATGTCGATGCTGGAGGAGATTGCAAGTCTTTCTCGGTTCAGTTTCAAGAAGTCTCGAGACTGTAAGGTGAAGTTGCATGGGATGGAGTAGGGGCATTTTTCTATTGACACCTAGATTTTCTAAGTCGTTCCCTCACTCTTCACGGTGGAGCTTAGGAAGATCGGAGGGGATTTGCTGGAATACAATAATTTCTAGAGTCACGATCTAAATCTTGGCCTCAAAGACATCATCTGGACATGGGATGGCAATCGATAATAAATATATATTCACTGTGTATGCTGCATGATAATTGTTCACTTTAAAACTATTTTTGGGTTAAATGATTGGTTGAATTTGTTGCTTTATGTTGATTGTAAATATATTCCTAGCAGAATTGATAGGATTGAGATGGAGTTGTTTCTATCCTTTCGTTGTCAATATATTTGTGGTAGGATTAGTAGGATTTAGATGGCGGTTGATCTGGTAATCTTCTTCAAAGACCGTGAGAAGAAAGATCTCAAGTCCAACTATAACTACAATTCTCGTATTAGCTTGCCCACTTGATTGCAATCAAACCCCACCCCCTTTTAGCATTGACATAATGTGTTTGGAAGCCTCATTTTCTATAGGATTCATCTAATTGTTCCAAGCTCTTAAGATATGATAGAATTTTAAACTCTCAAAGTAAATGGTTCTAACAAATTTTCCATCCACTAGAGGTGAGAACCTTAAAACTAAGATTAACTTAAAGTTGTTATGTTGTGAATTTTCTTCATGAGTTTGAGGCCATGCTAATGCATTATTCACAGAAATAAGGCTGAATATTCTTATGGGCTGATTGTTTACACTATCCTTTAATGGTGGAAAATATTTCAAACAAATGTTTTTTGAACTCGCTTCCTCTTATTTACTTTTAGCACCATTCAATTTAGTGACCTTCTGCTTAGAAGTGGTGAGTAGGGGGCGTATCTCACAAACAAGGATTGTGATGCCAATATCATCATGATAAAAAAACAATTAGAATGGGGAATTCGTAAGTGGCCAGAAAGATTCAAGATTTAGATGACATCATCAAATGGTAAGAGCAATCCAATTTTACCCCAACCAATGTACACCCCTTTCTAAAATGTGAAATATATTGGTTTTCTTCCAACATTTATTAAACCAAATTTATGAAATGCATTTAAACACATTGAGTCAATGTACAAAGAGAATGATGGAAGCAATAAGGATAAGAAGCAACAAGGAACTAAATTAAGAACATTTACTTTGTTATGAAATGTTTGATTTAAATCATTTACTTATAAAAAGTTCTAGAATCTTAATGAAGAGCATTTTCATAAATCCTTCACATTGAACATACCCTGGTTGGAATCTCCCTGAAACATAACATATGATTAAAAAAAACACCACTAAAGAAACAAAATTGCATAAAATTTTGACTTCTTTCTTTTATGCTATTGTTTCTTATATCATTGCCTTAAACATAACATATGATAGAAAAGAAACACCAGAAGAAACAAAATTGCATAAAATTTTGACTTCTTTCTTTTATGGTATTGTTTCTTATATCATTACCTTACGGCGTTTCCTTTGCAACATGTGGTGCAAATGCTAGTTAAAAATATTTTGATAATTTTAAAAGAAAAATTAGAGTAAATCACCCTAACGGCATCAAATTCCATCCTGGTTTTGTAGTATATAGATTTTTAGCCAACGTCATTTCGTGGCGGCCTGCTGTGTCCAATGCCAGAAGATTGATGACCACTGTTGTCTGTTTGGATCGGTCCGATCTCGTTCGTCAGGGCAACAAATATCCAACCTGCAATAGTGAATTTAATACACCCTATAGCACATCCACCCATACCCTTATCATCCTATACTTATTATGGATTTTCTGACTTCCAAACACCTTCATGGCTCTCAGCTATTTCCCGGCAATTCCGCAGCTCTGACTCCCGAATGTGAACCCAAATGGCGGACAAGACGAGCCCCACCATGTAAATAGAATGCGTTAGGATTTCAAATTATGTATCGCGATTCGCACCTAATTTCAAACTGGATGTTTGTTGCCATCGATGGTTTTCAAGCAATAGCAATAAAATCCTGTTACGAATTTGAAGGCAAGTTCATTTAGTATTTCCAGCAGGTCACCGAGAAACCTGTCATTCCTGTCGATTCGCTTCTGCAATCGGGCATCGTGTCGCAGGATTCTGAGTGCTTGAAATGGCTTCGAAGGGAGGCGACTTCTTCCGTTGTGTTCGCCTCGTTTGGCAGCCAATTCTTTCTATTGAATGCTGAAATCTAAGAGGTGTTTTTGGGATTCGATGTGAGTGGGCGGCCGTTTATTTATTTTTTTTGTCTCTAGCCGACCCTGGCAAGGGTTCGATTTCATTGCCTACGGGTTTCGAACGACGGATTGGGGATAGAGGGTTGGTATTGAACCGGTGGGCGCTGCAGGAGATTTTGTCACATCCTTCCACTGGAGCTTTCTGATGCAATGACGTTGGATCTCTGTCACAGAGGGAATGAGCATGGTGTTTCCTCTCATTGCTCTGCCGACACGACAGGATCATGGATTGAATGCGAGATTGATCGTCCATGAATTAAAGGTGGGTGTGGAAGTTGCAAGACAGAGTCGGCATGGAGGATGTTTGCAGAGTTGTGAGGGTCATCATGGCACCGCAAGAGGGATAAGACGGGAATGAAGTGAGGCAGAGGGCATCGCAGATGGGTGATATGTTCAGGAAGACGATATTGGGCAGGGAAAGTAAGGGATATCAAGAGCAATATATAGATAAATTTGTTCAGCACCTGGTCAAATTGGCCATGGAGAAGGGTTGAAATGGGACCAATTCATTAGCTCATCGAGCCAACTCTCTGGTCTGTTGGATTCTATGTTATATGGCGATTATAATTTGTATTTTAAACCCAATTCATGAGATGATCAAGGCAATTGTCTTGGTTAGATAGATTCTTAAAGTCGCTCTGGTTGGATGGATTCTATTACAATGATAATTTCTATTTGAAATTCTTTTTTTGTGAAGTTATGGAATTTTGATGATGGGTAGCTTGCATTGTTCCAACCTTTTATTGGAACGCTTACCGGTGCTATTGGAATTTTCTTAAATGTTGAAAATTTGACGGGAGTGAAACTGTAGGTCAATAGTTATGAGTCGCAATGAAAAGATCTAAGCAAAACAAAAATAAAAAGGGACAAATTTTGATATTGTAAATGGATTCTTGTTTCTTCATTTAGATTTTTGATAATGTAAAATGATTTCCAAATGGTCAGTTTATATAATTCCAGAGTCAGTAATATAATGTTGTTGAAATTTTCTAGGAACATGTGTATTTTGTTTGAAGAGTTTTTGAACACTTCACCAATTTTTAAAGACAAGATGGGTTAAGCTTCTTGTCTCTGAAGATGGGTGAAGTGTTCACCCAAAATGTCTAGAGCTTCAAACAAAACACACAAGTTTGAAAAGTTTTCAACAACATTTTTTTTGTTTTCATCCTATTGTAAAATGATATAATGTAATTTTCCTTAAAAAATTATTAATAATTAAATTTTGTTTTGTTTTATTTTTTGTTCATTTATTTTAAATATTTGTTTTATTCTTTATTCATTTATTTTAGATATAGACATTATAATATCCTTTACGGAGTTTGTCTATATAAAAAGACTTTTTGAAATTTCTAGTGGATTTCATTTTATTTGAGGTAATCTACATTATATATGTAATAATAACTCATAATTTTATTGGTATTATATTTAATTTTAAAGAGATACTAATAAAATATTTTTTGATTAGTTTGGTTTTTTTTTTCCTCAACAACAAAAAAGTTGTCATTTTCAAATTTTATAGTTAGAAAAAATAATCTAAATAATAAAAGTATAAAAAAGGATTTAATTTTCTTATAACTAAAATTCCAATTTTCCAATTATTCTAAAATTTAAATTATATTTTTCACACTTTCATTAATCTTTTTCATTGTATGATAGTGAGTTTGTTGTGTAAGTCAACTCCAAAATACTTGTACAATGTTTTTTTTTCTCATTAAAATTAGGATAAACCATTTTCTAGACTTAATAATAACCTTAATCTTCTCGATATTTACTTACATACTAGTACTAAAACATAAATGTTTGATAATTGTTAGTTTTTTTCTTGCTCATAATGCCTTCTTTCCAAACATGTAATATCAACAATATCATTAATATACTTCTTGCCAAAATTGTCGAAGAGGGTCAATTTTGTCCTTAACAAATGTTTTATGGGATTTAAATACATTCGGTTTTAACGAAATTGGAAATTTTTTGTATGATCCATGGGATAAAGGGAAAGTACAGTGTGTGAAATATTAGGTTGAGGGTTAGGTGATTTTTAGGATGGATAATTTTTTGGAAAGTTTTAGTAATTTGAAAATGAGGTTAATATGTATAAACATTTTTAATATAAAATTTAATGAAAATAAAAGTCACTATTTCACATTGAGAAAAGAATAATGGTTATGTTGGATTTAGGGTGAATGTAATATCTTCCGAAAAGATATTAAATAATTAAGCCAACAAAAATAAAGACCAAATTTACAAAGGCCTTCCAACATTTGAATTTAAGAGGAAAATTTTGAAAGTTCAGTTACTCAAAATGCTCTATGTAAATGTGGGAAATGACATTGAAATGAACCTTGTACATTATTTCATGTTGTATATGATGAACTAGGTCAACCCATTGACGTATTAAAGCACATGATTTTTTTTTTTTTGTGAATCTAAGCTTCTCATTTATGCCAAAATTTTACATCTTGGTTCATTGCTTGCCAAAATCCCATTGGTCTCACTCTTACCAGATTTATTATCTAGTAGATAATATTTAAAATATTACAAATTGTCGTAAAAACCTGCCTAACCATAAACAGAAAGGAACATACCACCAAAAGACTTGCAGAATCAAAAAACAACCCAAGATCATTATGGATCAGTGGAATTTATCGCAGCAGGGTTCTCTAGTCCGAAGCCTGGTGATATCAGAGGCCAGAAGTCACAATGATGTGTCTTTCCATGTGTGCGATTCTGCCTTTGAACTAGTCCAATTTGTCTTGAATTTGCCCTTAGTTTTGTTGCAAACTAGCTAGCCTACTGAACATCTACCACTTATTACTTTCAAAAGGTTATTCATGAAATAAATTAAAGCATTCCTATATTCATGTCAATCCCTACTCAGCTAATCCACAAGCTTAATGATATGAGCACAATGATTGACTAGAATGTCCTGGTTGTTGTTTGTCCCATGAATGCCTATGGGTTTGGCTGGATTGGGTCGACAGTCTCTCCTAGGCCAAGATCCTCTAGGTAGTGCCTACCAAATTGTCCTCTTTCTCCAACCCTCCACTTGACTCTTCCACATTGATGTAGCATTATAGTGGGTTAGCTCCAAGGAGAAGCAAACCTAGGGATCAACTTCTCGGAACTAAACTCGCTTGTCTAACAGTGGATAGGCCCATACCTACAATGAAATTAGCACCCACATTGTTGTATAAGGCTCAAAAATCACATGACATATTTGACTTGCACTCTACAACACTACAAAATATGAAAAATGAACTACACCATTTAACAATTCATTAACACAACATGCATATTACTTAAAATGATTTTATCTAGAAAACCTTGGAGGGAGAACCCACCTCAATGATGGATTAATTATTTTCTCATTTAATTCTATAAAATACATAAAATAATAGTAAATTGACCTTCCTTCTCATTTAGTCTCATAGTACAAAGTAAACTTGGCTTCCAGGCCATAGGCCAATGGAAACATGGGAAAGTAATCCTCCAACTTTGGAGATTTCTCTTGTCTTCACCAAGTGTTTGGTTTTGTTAAATTTATGTTGTGACCATATTCTATAACATTATCCTTACATCATCTTGGCTTGATTCCATAACTCTTACAATTTCCCCTTCACCCTCTTCACCTTCTCAAACCATTAGTGTTTCAACTACTCCTATTTCACACTTTTGGTATCTTCCTCTTTTCATTTCATTTATATGGGTTATTTCCATCTAGAAACATGAGATTTTTCCACCTTATCCTTCCACCTTCTTCCAACAAGTCTGTGTTTTGTTTTTTTCTTCCTTTATCTCTTGATCCTTCACCTTATAATTGATATTATTTCATTGTTTCCCAAGCTTTGTAGACATGTTGATAATTCCCCCACATGAGGCTTGGTGTAACTCCATGTACACCCGCCTCAATTTTAAGGTATCCTTTAATACATTTAGTATTGGATTGGGTTCCCACCAACCAATGCTACCAAAACATGAAGAGGATCACCCCAATTATCACAACAAGGTGCCAAGCAAGATCACCCAAGCTAATACAACTACTCCCAAACTTGAATCAAGTTAGTCAATATCCAGTGTCACTCAAATTGATCCGCATGTATTAAGGAATGTATTTTTTTTGGTTTCTCCTTAGGATTTTTCAACATCATATCCAACCATCACTCACCATGTGTCCACTTGGTTATTGTCTATTTTCCATGTAAGTGCATCCACCCAACTTATCACTCACCATATTATCATCATTATTACCATGTGTATTCCATGTCATTAAGCCCATACTACATTCCTTTCTTCATCGATGTCTTCATCAATTCATTTCCCAAACATTCACCATTTTTTAAATGATGTACCCACATTAGACTAATCCCTAAATTATTTAAAAAGAATCCCTAAGCTTACAATATATGTCTACACCTTTAATCAACATTACAACTCTTTGCTTTTGTTGCACCTTATTTCAACATAATATTGTATTTTCATCTCAATGCCCTTCCCTTTTCATTGCTACATAATAATTTGCAAGACCACAATAATGCATACTTACTATAGAAATACGTGATTTCTATCTACAACTCACTTTCTTTAGAAATTCTATGTCCATTATTGCAAGTGCCTATATCTACCATTCACCCACAAATGGATCCATGTATCCTTAGAGACATCTTGAACTCCATTCTCTCATAGTTAAATATTGTGCCTAGGTGTATTTTACATCCTCAATGATGGAGACCACACAATAGGATTCTCACATGGAGATGTTACCCAAGTTTGTTGCAGCTAGAGCATGTAGGTGGATTCTTTTAGGAATGTGCACGTGTTCTTAAAAACGTTAGTGCATTTCTTATTTTTTCAAGGTTTGTCTCATGCAAAACGTCCATGTTAGCTTATGATGTTGGCAAAGAATATGAACGTGATATTTATTATAATTACACACACTTACTTTTAACTCACAAGCACTTTAGAAATAATGTGTGTATGTGTGTGTTTCTTTTTACATTAAAAAAAATGCCCATGAGGTCTCATTATTCCCCCCAAACCACGATTTACCATCCAACCAAATCCTTTCAGATCAGAGTGAATACTTTTGTATTTATGATAGAGGTTCATCTAGAGGCTCGCTGGGTAGAGGTAAGTCTCGTGTTTTTTGTTTGTTTGTTTTTTTTTAATGAGAAAATATAAATGCAAAATTTTAAATGAATGTCTTTTTAATTGTAGATTTATCAAACATAATTACCATGGATTAAAATCCCAAACCAAATCAACAAACAAATCTTGTAGTAGAGCCACAAGAAAACATTAACCCAGAGGAAATTCCCAAACGAAAACATAGACTACAAAAAATTTAAATGAATTAAGAATATTAATTGAAGAGCTCACGTGCACAAGGGAACCATCATGATGCTCAATAGCCATATCTCTTGATAGAATTATTTCCTCCATTAATCATGACCATGGTCAATTGACAAAAACATGTCCATGGTTAATTGAAAAAATACATTGAATATAGGGCGAGGATGACAGAATTATATTCCATTGGTATTAGTAAAGAGAAGGTTAAAGATTAAAATATAACTAAATGATTATGGAGTTATTTATTAACCCAAGAACCAACCAAACCCTTGAACTGATGAAGATACATCTTTGCATGGATTAATGCACATTCGATCCATGGAAAGAGAATTGGATGATTCATTGGTTTATGGTTTTTGATAAACCTCCTTTTAATAATAGGGAGGTGCCATTATATTTCCTTTGGAAATTATGGGCTATGTTCATAATTGGCCTCCACATTAATTATTTTGACAATAGTGAGTTCCAAGGGGCTAGTCTTAGCTCTACCCAGGATCAACCAAATGGTAGGTGTAATCCATTGAGAGGGCCACAAGGAATTTTGAAAGTTGAGGGGTCGAATCGATGGATTGCTTGACCTAATAGTG
Source organism: Pinus taeda (assembly GCA_000404065.3). NCBI lineage: Eukaryota > Viridiplantae > Streptophyta > Pinopsida > Pinales > Pinaceae > Pinus > Pinus taeda. Next base: position 65,356 of record APFE030718590.1, on the reverse strand, counting down.
TAGAGGCACCCTTGTGGGTGAGGTGAAGGTGTCTTTGTACTCCTCAACCTTGTCCATCTGTTGCTGCCGTGCGGAGGAGCCTTGTCTAGAGGTCGTGGCCATAATCTTCTTCTTTCCCTAAGGGCGAATCATAAGGAAAACAAATTTCCCGGTCTGGGAAATGATCTTATTGCATTGCTTCACAATGATAAAAGAAATGGCAATAGGCACTGCTTCCTTTAGTATCATGTACAACTTATTGACCAAAGTAATAATAAGAGTGTGAGGCATAGACTCATACACAACATGTTTCTTCCACAAGTATGGTTGGCCTAATAAAACATCACAAACTTCAAGAGGAGAAACATCACACAATTCCTCATTTGTGAAGGGCTTGATTTTGAAGGGTTTTGATGTAGTTTTGTTATAAATTTTGTGTGTATGTTTGGGGGTAAGATAGAGAGGCAAAGTGTGTGTATGTTTGGGGGTGAGATAGAGAGACAAAGAAGGAGAGATGAAGGGAGATATAGATATATATGGAGGGGGGAGAGAGGGAAGAATATTTATTACACTAGATGCATTGATTTTAACATACATGGTGATTTCTAATACTATTTTATTGCTTACACTAGATGCGTTGATTTCAATGTGGATGTTGATTTTTAATTATATTTGATTGCTTGCACTATATGCATTGGTTTTAGTGTATATGTTGATTTCTAATCCTATTTGATTGTTTGTACTAGATGCATTTATTTCAGTGTAGACAATTTCTAATTCTATTTGATTGCTTACACTAGATGCATTGATTTCAATGTGGATGGTTATTTACAATCCTATTTGATTGCTTGCACTAGATGCACTGATTTCAATGTAGATGTTTATTTTTAATGATATTTGATTGCTTGTACTAGATGCAATGATTTCACTGTAAATGTGATTTCTAATCTTATTTGATTGCTTGCACTAGATGCATTAATTTCAATGTAGATGTTGTTTTCTAATTATATTTGATTGTTTACACTAGATGCATTTATTTTAGTGTAGATGTTGGTTTGTAATCCTATACGATTTCTTTCATTAGATGAATTAATTTCATTGTAGATTTTTCTTTCTAATCCTATTTGGTTCCTTGCATTAGATGCATTGATTTCAATGTAGATGTATATTTATGATTGATGTAACTCGATATATGATGGTACATTAATATTAAAGTGATTGGATTAACAATGTGCTTTGATTTCAGTGTAAGAACAAAAAAATTGTTGACAATGTGCATTTATATTTGTGTTATAGTAATTCAACCTATTAATATTGGAGAGAAAAGGAGACAAGTTATGATGCTTACTACAATAGATCGAGTTAAATATTTGAATGGTTTATGATTTTCACTGCCCTTCTCACATAATTGAAAAGATGGAAAAACTAATAGTGTTACTACTAATATGTAAAACTTTGTGATGTTAGGGAGTTAGAGGGACACTATTAAGAATTAATTAGCTATCAAAAATTGTGATACCTAAAATTTCATTAGTAATCTTGATGCAGTAAATTATTAAACTATTCTTCAAGATATATATATTAATACTTAGAGGGGCACTATTAAGAATTAATTATTTGTAAAAATTTGTGATACCTAAAATTAAATGAAATAGATGTGCCGTATCAACCCTCTTGCAAACTATTGACAATATTGTCTCCCTTCTTCATCACCAACTAATTCCTAATAGACAATTACATACACATATAGAAATGTAAAAAACAAGTATAACATTCAAAGATAATACCATCAAAATCCAAACACATATTAAACACGCAAACCACTCAAAGCATTCAAACATATACGTACAAACCATTCAAGGAAAGAAACATAGACAAATTTAAGAAGAGAATGATATGGTCATGTCAAACAAAGAAAACATAATGTAAATTTCAACTTATGGAGTTTATCTCAATCATATACATAATAATGATAATCTAAAAATGTGACATTGTTTCCATCAAATCGAACCAGCCTAGATCCATCTAACTTTGAATCTATCATGTGCCGAGAGGGATCAAATCCCTCGAGGCACAAACCTTCTTTTCAGAGTGTAGAATTTGAGGAAAGGTTTGCACCTCGAGAGATTTGATCCCTATCGGCACATGATAGATGTAGAGTTAGATGGATCTAGGCTGGTATAGTTACATGTCATAACCATAACGATAACCATATAACCATATACATGTCATTATTTTCTTTACAACTCCTTATTTTTACCTTCAAAGTTCTCAATGCATCTGCTATGTGAGGGGAGTTCTCATCACCATGCTGCTCATATGATCTGTAGGAAGAGTCTCGTGAACTGTAGTCCACCATTTTTCTAGTCATCTTGATCTTCTTTCTGCAAACATACTATGTTAGATAAACCAAACATAAACATAATCAAACGTGCCTCAGTGAAGTTGAGGGGAGGCTATCTCGTATGTAAAATCAATCCATATTAGAATGATACATGTATATACACACAACCATATCAATATACATGTCAATATACATGTCATAACCATATCAATATATCAATATTACATCATGAACATGTAATATACATGTCATAATTACATATATGAACATAGGGATCTCATACTTATCTGAAAATCAACAAGAACATTTAATTCTCTCTCATGATAGCTGCAAAAACATATATTAGGTCATGCAATAAATAACCATTCATTCACTGATCAAAATATGTTAAGAGCCATAACTAAAATCTGTCATAAAACCACGCTTACAACCAAAATATAACCAACATAATATTAATGATAGAATAACCATAAAAGCCACATGATAACAAGTATAAGTACTCATGAGTTACAAGAAGAACCCAATCGTAGATCGGGCTGAACCAAATCTCTCTTTCAGCCAATCAACCCTGAGCAATATTCCAAGCATGAATGTGGGATCTCATGGGATAAACCAAGAAAAACCAAACCAGGTGTTCTAGAGGCCAAACCACCTCAACCCTCAACCATTGATTCCACCTCATGATCAGACATCATTAACATTAAAGATCGGTCTCTACCTAAGCTATCCAGGGCTCCAGTGCATTTGTTCAAATCAACTCCAGGATTAGTAACTCAACCCACAGTTGGTGCAGGGATCTAAAATGTTTGTCCAACGAAGGCTCTAAGACTTGTCACTCAACCAACTAAGGCATCTAGAACATTTTTCCATCCAATCCTTCTAGAAGTAGTAACTCAATCCAAGTTGTTCTAAGGCTTCCAAAGTGTTTGTCCAACCAAGGCTCCAAGAACTAATAACTCAACCCAAAACCATAAGGAACATGAGAACTAATCAAAAAAGAAAATGGGAAACCCCATGACACCATGGCTATCTAAGAAATGGCAAGGCTAGGCAAAACCACTGTCAATCCAGGCAATCCTTCATGCCAATGATAGATCATAATCAAACAACCACATGCATATGTAATGCATGCCAAAACTAGTAATGAAATCATACATGAAACTCGGTACCTACAAAGAAAATTCGTTGTAGTTGTTGATCTCGTCGTCCTCTTGCACTTTCTTTCTTTTCCTTTACCTTCTTTCTCCATGTACAAAGTATGCCACAATCCTCCAAGACTGCTCCAAGAAACTCTAAGCGTGCAACAATATGAGAGAGAGAGAGAGAGAATGGAAGAGAGTTCCAAGCGAAAATTCACAAAAATTTGTGAACTGATCCTCAAAAGCCTTTTTATCATTTAGGTCTCTATTTTCTTCATTTTCCTATATTTTTCCTTTAATTTTCATCACATTGGTCCAGTGGATCAAAATAATGCCCAAAATTGAAAGTGTATGACAGAGCTTGAAACCTAAACGACTAGATATATCTCGGTGATTTGAATCCAACACAACTTGTTTTACTCAAATCTGACATCGAATGCTCCCAGAATTGCGTTTTGATCATTTTGGGAAATAGTTAAATTTTTTGGAAAAATAGTTGCATGTACACCTAGTCAGTAGTCTGTATGCTGACTGGGCCATGACTTGGCCTGTTGACTAGTCCTCCATCGGCCAATGAATGATCAACACTTGGTGGAGCATGATTGGTTGTGGATTTGGCTTGTTTTTATTAGTTAATGGATTGGTTGGGTGGACCAATTTGAAGAAGCCATGTGGGCCAATAATTGGCTACCACATGGCCTCCTAATGGAAATTTTTTTTTTTTGGAGGTCGAACAACACCGCTAGGGTTTGAAACCAATACCTTACACTAATCAACCAAGTCCAACACCAACACACCATTGCTTTACCACTTGACATATCACAAATATGGGTTTTATTTAATTTTTTGGAATGACACATATGGGAGAGGGGTTGGGCTAAGCCCTAGCCCCTGGCCAACCCTGCTCCATAGGACCGCGAGCAGGGGGGCCAAGTGTTTTTAGATAATTATATATTACATAGCAATGGAACACATAAAATATTGCAGAAATACAAACATAGAAAATGCATAAAACAAGAGAGACACAGATATACGTGGTTCACCCAGTTTGGGCTACGTCCACCCCGAACAACCAGTCCTTCCTTTCTATTATCTAGCAAAATGAAGAGACACAACCTACAGCAGATCCGTTGTAATATCCTCTATTTTCTCTCACAATTTCACCTCTCTGCTTCTCGCTCATAGAATACACATCTATTACACAGCCTCAAATACAATGCCCTCATACAAAGAGAGGGTTGCCTTCTACGACAAAAAACCCTAAACTAAACATAAGTTCTACTGTCACATCATCTGCCTAATGAACGGCCCAAATTGACTAGAAATGACTATACTTTTACAAGGCAATTTTACATCTTCCTTTAGCTTCGGGGGCGCTGCCCCTGGAACCCCCGCCAAGGGACCGCTGACCCCCAGACCCCCCCCGTGTGGAGGGGTGTACAAACTTCCTGGGGTATACATCTGGCTGAAACAAAGACCTCTAAACAATCATGCTCCATACTCAACAATCTCCCACTTGGAGAATGATTGTAGCAACTCCACCGCTGCTTCATTTGTTGGACAATGGCTCCTCTTTGGACCTAGTTGTTTCTCATCTTCATCGTCATCCTTGAAGACCAATTGAAACTGAGCATATTCTCAGTTTCTCCCTGGTTCCAACTTTTGTTAGCATATATGCAGGATTCTGGCCAGTGTGTATCTTTTCTAGCTTCAACTCTCCATCTTCCAACACTGAGCATATGAAATGGTACTTGAGCTGTATGTGTTTAGTCCTGGAATGAAATGCCGAGTTCTTTGCAAGATGAATGGCACTTTGGCTATCACTGTATAATGTGCCCATATCATTCTCCTTACCCAAT